>CM075030.1:6041120-6052781 GCA_037576675.1 Pangasius sanitwongsei | reverse complement strand
TTTCCAAAAAAAAAAAAAACAAAAAAACAAAACACCACCGTTCACAACTAACAAAACACCCACTTTTTGTTGTTTTTTTTTTTTTTTTTTTTTTTTTTTTTTTTTTTTTTAAAGTCTGGTCAGTTTTTCAATGTCTGTGTAATAAACAATCATGTGTAATAGCCTTATGTTTACACACTCAGTTAACATGGGAGGAGTGTAAGAATTTTTTTTATTGTCCAGCGGATGTCAGTATAGAGCTCGGTGTCAAGTACTTCTTTTCGCTTCAAATGACTTGCTTGCACAAAAGCTTCACTCTGCACGTCACTACGAGATCTTTCTCGTCAAGAAGATCAGGTGACTAATATTACTAAATCTGATTGGTCAAGTGACTCTTCTGAGAAAATATATGGATTAGTTCATATCCAGCAGATCTGAGAACGCTTTTTTTCTCCTCAGGATTTTATGTCAAAACTTGGCAAAGATATGCACGGAACCATTGTTACTTCCTAAAGTATGAAATTTTAAATTAGGTATCTCTAATTACAGGACGCATCTTCAGCTGTGCTACTTCAAATTGTGATGAAGTAGGGGTGTAATGCAAAAACATGACGGTGCACATCGCAAGACTCAGCACTGTATTAATTATGCCGCCAATGCAGCTACACTGTTTGAACACCAGAGGTGTATTCATTACTTGTACAAATAACCTGGAAAATACGTAGAACATGATTTAAAAAAAAAAAAACAAAAAAAAAAACAATTGATTAAGCCATGGCCTTAGCAAAAGTGCATTAAGTCGCTGAGAAAACCCGTTTGGAAAACAAACTTCCGGTCTAGAACACTTGTTTCTGTTTGGCTGCACCTCGTGTCAGTCATTTTATAGACACTCTATTGAAGAAGAAAGGATATGATCTTGAGATAATCATGTCCTCAGGTGTATGAAGCAAGAAAATGTTCAAAATCCAAGGCAGAAGCTGTCCGCACACTGAACGAAAACCAGAACACAAAGGTCTATTAAAATGTACGTTTATTATTTTAGACTTGCATAGTGAAGAAAGCACAAAGATCTTCACACATTCTTCACTATGTAAGTCTGATATAATAAATATATATTTTGACAGACCTTTGTGGTCTGGTTTTATAGACAATCTATGGGCCAACGTAGGTCCCGTGGGAGGAATTTCACGAACATGTGGTGGGAATGGGCTTGAAGGAGTAAAAGATATATTTAAATATCGAACCCATCTATCTGTTCGAGACATAATCTTGGAAAAATAAATTAATCTTATCTAATCCGCCGGATCACAATAACCGACACGCATTATATGTTATAACATGGTCGAGTAACCATATAACAGTTAAAAAGCTTAAAGAGCCCTTCATTAGCTTTCAAACGACACCAGCCCCACGCTGCTGCGATCTACACTGCCCATAGACAAAGGCTGTGGAAGAGGGCCATTTTAGCCAACTTTGGAGCTCTAAAATGATGCCTCAGGCGCTGCTACGGAGCTCATTGTATCAATCGATCATTTTCCCCCGGGACAAAGACTTTGTCTATTAAGTCAGATTTTTTGGGAGAATTTATAAATGTATTTATTTATAAGATATGGTGAACCTGTAGTGCATTTGTTTTACAATATTAAACCTCTGTTCATAGCACTTTTTTTTCCAGAGAAAAAGGCACATTGTTTCGCACTGTTTATTGTACATAAATAAAAAAAGTAGTCTTTTCAGTCATAATCTTTCTTCATTAAAATTTTGTTCAAAATATTCTGCGAATTGAATTGTGAAGCCAGTATTGTGAATCAGTGTAAGGTTACACATCTACGTGAAGTAAGGCGTATGACGTGTTAAAAAAACGCAGCTCTGATTTCTAGGCAGTCTGGAAATCCTGTTAATCATATTTTAGTGGTAACACTGTGAATAACGATGACAGGATTTCCAGACTGACTCACAGCTCTCTCTCAATAACATATCTTTCTTACCAATGGAAGGCTCCTGGATGAGGGGCGCGGCCGTGGCACTGAGACTCTGTACCAGGCTGCCCAGCTCTTTAAGGGCACACACCATCACATGTTGACTGGCAGAGACGTCGGACGCGGTGCCCTTATTCTCCCCGCTGCTGTCGCTCACCACCGCCTCTGTGACCCCAAACACACGGCACGGGAAGAATAAAAACGGGAGATTTTGAGTCTCCTCGATTCAACCTCCCAGGTCTGGAATAAATGTCTCTATGCAAATGTATAATCAGGTATTAAAATGAATCAAGAGAGTGTTTTAATTTCTCTCCAGTCAGTTTAGATTATTCGGCCATTCACTGTCTTTGTTCAGCTCATGCTTATGAAGTGGTTGCATTTATAAATATGAAATTTCGTAAATTTGCAGTTTAAAAGGATTTATTACACATGCATTATAACATGTTATGAACATCTTCATAGTTCATTATATACATACATGGCCATACGTGTTTTTCTTACCCTTTACACAAATTGTTTGTAATTAGCCTATATTTTATATATCTGTTGCAAAGCCAGTGAAGGGTAGAATAATGTAAGGTGAAAGAAAGAGGTTTGATCTTTCAGCTCAAAGCAATCACAGAGTAAGAGTCCAACAGAAAAAAAATCACGCAAAATGTGTTCAAACAACAAAGAAGAAGTAAACCGCAGAAGCAAAGTGCGGCTAAATGTGTACACACGTGGGTCGGGATTCGTTTCAGTGTGAAATCTGGCTGGATGAAATGCTGTCACGTGCTAATTTTTGGGGAAAATACCACTTTTACAAGCTAGACCAAATCTAATTACCTGAGAAATTGTATATAATTACTCAATATAATGTAGGAAAACAAGCTACAGTCCAAACTGAGTTAAACTCTACAGCTACAAGTAGATTTGGTTTAATCGCCACGGTTACACAACAGTGAATGGATAAAGTATAATATTCTGTAAATTCTATTTAAACTAATTTGATTAATTTTAGTTGATAATAAAATAAATGAGTAGCATAAACTGACAGTAAAAACAGTCAAAATTCTTTATTATACACCTTACAGATTAATAAACATATAATGCTTTTAGAAAATTTTATATAATATAACTTTGTGTTATTTATTGTCAGATTATTGTCGAATTTGGTGAACGTTTTAATACATTTTTTTTTTTTGTTAAATTATTATTAGTCATTCAATTAGACTTTAATGAAATAACTTTAATCATAAGATGTACATTTACAATGTAAAACCAAAAATTGATGTTAAACCTATTTTTATTTAATTTTTTTGTTTTGGTTTGTTTTGTTATTTATTAACTTTTGTTTTGATTTCATTCTGATTTTGTTATTATTTTATATGGTTTTTATTTGCTTTTATTTTATTCGGTTTTCTTTCTGTTTTATTTTGGTTTCTTTTATTTGATTTTCTTTCCGTTTTATTTTGGTTTCCTTTCTGTTTTGTTTTATTTGGCTTTGTTCTGGTTGTTATTTGGTTTTGCTCCCGTTTTTATTTTATTTGTTTTTATTTCATTTTTTATTTTGTTTCGTTCCATTCCTGTCCTACCCGTGTCCTGAATTTCAGGTTCAGTCAGGAATCTTCATTTCAACACATCGCTGGCTTTAAGTGATGACAGGCAGCAAGAAATTCTTCATTTAACCACCAAAAACCACAAATCCACAAATTTTACCCGGTTTTCCACCTTTGCACCAATTTAAATCAGAAAAAAAAAAACTTATCGTTATCTATAATTCCATCACGTCGCCTTGTCGAGGAAGTATCATTTTGCTGCTTGCCTGAGCCTGTGGAACACCAGATTCTTTCTACAGAGTAAAACCGCAGTATAAGTGACACATCTCTGTGGCATTACTAAAGAGGAATAAAGTTCCATCTTCCATCATTTTTATACACCAGTGTTTCACTGTGTGTGTGTGTGTGTGTGTGTGTTTGTAATGGTGACAGCACAACATGAGCCGTTTATAAAAGATTGGAAAAGCGAAGCCAATAAAATGGGGAAAAAAAAAAAAAAAACACATCCAAACCACCTCAATCACCTCAAACAAAAAGAGAGAGACACACACAAAGAACAAAAAAAACAAAACAAACCTATAGTACTTACTCTGCAGTGCTCTGAACCTGGACATTTCCCCCCCATTTTGCTCCTTACCCACTGCCCTCATCTGCTTGCTGATGGCTTGGCAGATGTCCTTGGCGGCGGCGATCTGAGCCTTTTCGCCCAGCAGGGCGCCGAGCGTGGCGCGCAGGGCGAAAGAGACGCAGCGGCGCGAGTACACCGCCTCCACGTGGCTCTGCGTGGCGCGCGGGTGAGCGACCAGCTCCAGCAGGTGGCTCAGGAAGGTGGCGAAGTTACGCTCCAGCCACTGACCGCCCAGCACCGTCACGAACACCACGTACGCCTGCGGGACAGACGGAGACGCAGAAACACACACACACACACAACACAGTTTTACAGGAAACACTTCTGCAGATTTCCTCGAATTACCTTGTCTAGTTTTTTCGTATGGAGCATCGGATTGCAATCAGATCGGATGTGACGTATTTTTCAATTCCTGAATGTGTGTGCTGCTGACTGAAGTGACACGGATCGTGCATGTGAGCATGTGTTTTACCCCTGAGTAGCGTTTTCCGTCTGTCTCACCTCAGTGACTCCTACGCGCACCTCCCTGCTGACGGACCCGCCTCCTTTCAGCATCTCTCCGCCGCTCTTCAGGAAGCCGGATCCGCCACGCAGGAAGCCCGTGGCCATCAGCTCGAGGACCTCGTCGAGTGTAGCGCGCTTCACGTTCTGTCTCATAACTGACACACAAAAAAAAATAAAGAAAAAAAAGAGAAGATGAAAAAAAACCAGACCTAACAGCAGATCATTCTTCATCCTTCTGATATCTGAACGACACTCCAGTGCTGGAAATGAGGCAGAAAGCCGAGGTGATGATGCTGATGATGACCTGCAGCCTGTTTGGGCATGAGCGCCGTGGCCATGACGGTCCCCAGCAGCTTGGACACGGCCACACGCACTCCGTACGTGGAACCCTCGAGCGCTTTAAAGCACAGCGTGGCCACGTTCTCCAGCTCCGCCGTCCACATGAACACAGCCTCGTTCTGCAGCTCCAACAAACACTGCAGAGAGAGAGAGAGAGAGAGAGAGAGAGAGGAGGGGGAGAGAGAGAGGGAGAAACAGAGAGAGAGTGAGAGAGACAAGGAGAAAGAGAGAGAGAGGAGAGAGAGAGGGAGAAACAGAGAGAGAGAGAGAGGGAGAAAGAGAAAGTATGAGAGGGAGAGAGATAAAGACACAGAGAGAGAGAAAAACAGTGAGAGAGAGAGCAGGGGGAGAGAGACAGAGAGAGAGAGAGAGAGTGAGAGAGAGAGAGAGAGAGAGAAAGGGAGAGAGAGGAGGGGGAGAGAGAGAGGGAGAAACAGAGAGAGAAACAGAGAGAGAGTGAGAGAGACAAGGAGAAAGAGAGAGAGAAGAGAGAGAGAGGGAGAAACAGAGAGAGAGAGAGAGGGAGAAAGAGAAAGTATGAGAGGGAGAGAGAGAAAGACACAGAGAGAGAGAAAAACAGTGAGAGAGAGAGCAGGGGGAGAGAGACAGAGTGAGTGAGAGAGTGATAGAATCTATCTATCTGACTTACAATATATCTATCTACCTATCTATCCATCCATCCATCCATTCATCTATCTATCTGTCTGTCAATCTATCCTTTGTCCATCCTTCTATCTATTCTTCTATCTATTGCATTGCCTTAGAACTTTGATCTATCCACTCATCCCTCTATCGAGCCTCCTATCTATCATCCATCCATCATATAATTACTCTGTCCATTTTAAAACATTTAAATTGCTGATGTACAGAAATGTGTCTAAATCACTGCAGAGTTGAATTCAGACGATTAAACAAAGCAAAGTCCAGTGAGTTTATTTATTTTTTTTTAGAAGTGTAAAGAAACGCTAAAGGAGTGAAGGGCGAGTCCTGACCTTCGCCACGGCGCAGCGCACAGCCATGGACCTGTCTGTGAGCAGAGAGCGGGCGTTTTTATAGATGTCTCTGTGGCAGGAGGCGGCTGCAGCTCCGAGACCGCTCAGCACCTTCTGCAGGCTCAGGAGGATCTCACCTCGACCCTGCGACTGCAACACAGACACACAGCCAAACACACACATCACACCAACTACACACACGCAGCACAACACTGATCTGTCCGAGGAGTCGTTTCTCAACAGACTCACTTCTTGTCAGATTCACAGAGTCGTTTAGCAGATAAACATACAGCAAAGACCGACGGAAAACCCGTTTCATCATGATTACGGAGCAGAAATCATTGGTGTGCCTTGAGTTTTTCAGCTTTGAGGTTTACGAATAAAATTCCCATCACCGGCAGCTGAACCAAAGGAATGACTCAGTAACCAGCACTGAATCGTTCACCTGACTGACTCGATCCAAAAGACTGAATCATTTGCAAACAAAACAAAGAAACATACCAAGTGTTTTCTTCTTTACCAAAAAAAAAAAAAAAAAACGTTCATAAACCTTCAGTGTGTACAGATCAGGTGACCTTGAGCTAAAATGTTGTTAATATTATTATTTCTTTATTTATTTTTTTTAAACATTTGTTAGTTTCTTGTCAAATGCGAGCCGAAACATTTTGCACATTTTGCAGATTTTCCAGATGTTTTTCCGGGTGGTGTGTGAAACTCGTGATGAGCAGGAGGAAGGAATCCGATAAGAAGCTGTGACGAGTGGTTTGTGGCGCCGTGTGGTTTTCACTTTACCTCGGCGTTCTTTAGGGCTTTCAGGAGGTTGTTGATGGTTTCTGGGAAAGAGCTGCCCAGCATGCGGCCCATTCTCTCATAAAACGCGCCGACACACGCCACCGCAGCCCTGAACGAAACAAAATACACACACACAGGAGAAGGACTGCTTTTATAATGAGTAATACGTCAAAAAACCTACCAGGAGATGTCCTGATACAGCATCTTAACATGTAATTTCACTAATTTCCAAATAAAAGTGGAGCCATTTTGAAAAAAAATAAATAAATTGAGAATTATACATACATACATACATACATACATACATATATATATATATGCTTTGATGCTGTGAAAATATTTACAAACCAATGCGTGACTACGTTCTTGGGTTACGACTTCTCAACACATTTTTCTCGTCGTACGCGACACAAAAATCATTATAAAGTGGTTCCGGAGCGAGCTTTCGGTTTGGATCAGAACCAGGATTTTTGTGATCTTTGTGACTATGTCCATTGTTAAAAGTGCTATACACTTGAACTGAATTGAAGTCTCTATTTAAAACGTGGTAAAAGTGAACGCGTCAGCGATGTGATGTCATGTCATGTGACGGGAAACTCACAGTTTGGTGGGCAGGTAGGCCGGAGTGTCGTCTTTGTTCTTGATAATATCATTGCACTTGTCCAGGGTCTGGAAGACGGTGAACGTGTCGCCGATGCTGTACAGCGTGGCCAGGTTTTTAGCTAGCAGCTTCCTCGTCGGAGGTCCAGGGTTGCTGCTGATTAAACCGGTGAGCTGCTCCACCAGCTTTTTCTGCTTTTCCTTCACATCGACCTGCTCAAGAACAATTTATTTTAGACTCACACGTCAAAAGATCAGACGCACAATTTCTGTGGCTTCCTATTGGATGTAGCGGAGAATGGGGTCCAAGAAGCGTTTAATCCGTAGCACATGCGGTTAAATTCTAAAGAAAGTAATGAGTTATCAGGGCTACGTATCCCGACAGACGCTTCGCCAAAGTTGTTCAGAAATATGTTCATCAGACCAAATTTCAATGAGCCATTTAACCTCGTCTTTGGTCCAAGTTAAACTGCTATTCATGTTGCGAGCCGTCAGCAGAACAAACACGCTATTCACGTAACGCAGTTCCCATCATGCATTGCTATACAGGGTGGTTTGTTGGTCCACTGGGTCGGAGTTCGTTCCAAAGCTACCTAGCTCAGGTGGTGTAGAACCGATTGTTTTGTAAACGCACCGGGTTCCGAAACAAACGAAAAACGCCCTGGATCATCTGAGACGTGAGTGTGACGTACATCAAGCGCAGCACACTGGCACTGAATTTAACTCGAGTTTACACTAAGTACCCCACAGACGCTACGCTGCGGATGTGCCGTGAACTCAGGACAGTGTGAAAATGTTGAGCAGTCATGTACTACGGGACGTTTCGCTATTATTTTTTCCGAGTTCACGCGGGACGAATGAAGCGATGCTGCGGAACTTTGTTTCGTGCTTGACACGGGCGCCATAACGCTTCCTTCTGATTCACGTAACTGTTTAGACTATTAAGTGAGCATGCTTCGAGACATTAAGCTTCTTCTCGCTCTGCATGCTGCTGCTGCCTCTGCTGCGTAAGTACAGGAAGAGCTCACAATGAACATTAAACAGAAATCTCGGTATGCGATATGAGCAGCAACTTCGTCTCGCTGCTATCCTGTCCCGCGATATTAGACACAAAAATATTCTGCCTCATGCCCAGCTACGACCATTTACAGTTTGGCGATTTCTGTGCCTTCATAACGACACATTATCGTTTAATATTAACAGCTAATTTAGGAGACGTTTGTGTAACATTTATGTAAGGAGTCTCCAGTGCCAGTGCTTTCTGATACAGCAAAGTATCTTTATAGCTGCTGTAAGGTAAAAAAGAGAAGTTCCACAACTATAAATGGATAAAAACGACGAAGTATCTGGTGGTACCTTGTTGGCGGCTATGAGGACCTTGTTGAGGAAACGAAGCCACTCGAAGATGAAGACCGGTCTCTTGGCTTCGGTGATTTGAGCCAAAGCGTCTTCATTCAGCAGCAGACTGTGTGCCAGCTCCATGGCCGGCCACTAAAAGTGCAATCGAGGGGTTTCTTCTGTACGCAGGGCTCCTCCGCTCCTCTCCACTGGCTGATCGCTGGAAAAACATATATAATAACCAATAAACATAACTGCTTATGATGACTCAGAGGGGGAAAAAAAAATCACACAAATAAAGATTCATGTGCTAATAATCTTCATTTAATAGCCTTCCTGAAAGTTGTATGATCTTAAATGACCACATAATCTCTCTTTATGCATACTATCCTACTAAACAAGCATAAAAGATTTCACAGTATTTAAGACGCTTAGTGCTTTAATATTCATATATAAAACTGCATACACTAGTATACGAACACGGGCGCGTCTCAAATACAACCCCCGAATGCGTAGTGCGCTAGATAGCGTGCGCGAGCCCGTGTTCTACATCCTGCATATAGTGCACTTGTATAGGGTGCACAGAGCTATTTAGGATACAGCCTCGGGGTGAGCGACAGATCTGTATCTGAGCGTAGCTGTGCTGACGTTTACTAATTCAGACAAACGAGATAAACAGAGTTATGATCAGAAAATACAATTTTTCTTCTTTTTCTCGCGATACAGCTGACGCACTTGTGATGTCCCGGCTAGCCGTCACACAGCACAGAGACTGACAGGAGGCTTAGCTTCGCGGCTAACAAGCTAACTTCTGAGAACCTTC
Organism: Pangasius sanitwongsei; assembly: GCA_037576675.1. Classification (NCBI taxonomy): domain Eukaryota; kingdom Metazoa; phylum Chordata; class Actinopteri; order Siluriformes; family Pangasiidae; genus Pangasius; species Pangasius sanitwongsei. The sequence continues at coordinate 6,043,269 of CM075030.1, read as the reverse complement.
AAAACAAATCAAACAAAATGGCGGATTCTGGAATAAACATCCAGTTTTTTTTAGTTAATTAGCGTCATAGATATTTAACAAATTCACCACGTTCCAGTTTATTACAGACAGAATGAATGAACTGACAACATTCCTGATGCTGTTCTTACCTGGTGTTGTTCCACTAGCCGTTTGTTGCTAAGCTAACAAGCAACTCCCCTCAGGAAGCAGGCGTGATTTCAAAATACAGGCATGAAGGAATGATAATAATAATAATAATAATAATAATAATAATAATAATAATAATAAACAATTGATTCTAATTATTACAATATTTATTATAATATAAATATAAATAATATAATATATAGCTTTTATATTTTTAAATAAAATTTGTATATTGACGATGATGATGATTATAAATGATGATGATTATTATAAATAATATAAAATTTTATAATACATTGTATAAATATGTATAATACAAATTTAGGTCTGCAATAAAAATGTACAATAATAATGAAATTTATAGTATGCTATAAAATATCTATAATAATAATAATAATAATAATAATAATAATAATAAAAGCATACATATATACAGATTTTTACTACTAATAGTAGTAGTAATAAATATTTATAGAAATTATTTTAAATATAATAATAATAATAATAATAATATAGGTGTATAAAAAGTTGCAATTAAGGCTGATTTTTCCTGAGTAATAAATGACTCATGTATTATTTTGCATTGTTTTATTATATAAGTAGAAATAAATCTGTCATTTAAATATTATCTAAACATTACAGTCCAGTACGCCGTTTGCACACGAGTAAAAATCCATCAGCTACACCAGAGAACCATCATTAAAAAAGACAGAAAGACAAAAATGGAAGAAAGTGACATGTTTGGAGAAGAAAATCTTGGCGGTGTCTATAAACCCGATACATGAGCTGGCTTGCTATGACTAAATACGGGCAAAACATTTTCCACTGGCACAAAGAATGTGCACATCATCATCTTCATCATCTTCATCATCAGATTTCCAGCTGAATTCACTTTCCAGTGAATTTCGCAATCACCATATTTATCCTTTTTGCCTGAAAGGTCACATGCCAGGGCTTGATTTTATTGGGGCTACAGTCAGAATTTCTGAGTAGGAGTCATGTTGATGAAATCTATCTATGGTATTTGTACCATAATGAAGAACTGCCGGCTCCCTGACATATTCATTTTACTTTTTAAAAAAAATTTCTACTCAGAGATCCACACTCACACACACAGCTAAGCCAGGGGCCTCGAACTCAAACTCTGCCATGTCAGGGCTCTGAAATGAGGTTAGGATGTTTCTTGGAAAAAAGAAGAACCAACAGACAATTTAACAATTTAAATACATGCTCATCATGATACATTAAAAACATTAATGCAAGGAAATTGCACCGTCTCGGATCGCAAGTCCCTGCAGTGGATAATCAGCTTAGTTGATCACCGGGGTCTCTCTTCCCTCCGTCATACACATTTACACCCCACGCTGCATCCGCAAAGCCACCAGTATTGTGGACGACCCCACGCACCACTCACACAAACTCTTCACCCTCCTGCCATCTGGTAACAGGTCTGCCATCTGGTAAACTCCTCAATACTCACAGACTCTCTCTCTCTCACACACACACACACACACACACACTCAACTGAACATCACCCCATTCTCTTTGCAATTTTTGCACATCTCCGTATTCAATTTCTGCTGCTACGAATATTTATTATACACCGTACTGTATATAATCTTTACACTCTCTACCCGACTGCTACTCCTTATGTTCACATTTACAGCAACTTATATTGTTACTCTTTTGCACTGGTGTCATATCTGATTCACTTCCTACTACAACTGTGTACTATTTGGCGCTGCACTGTAACTTCCTGTGCCCATTGTCCTGTTTTAGTAGTTGTTGTACTGTCCTATGCCGTCTGCACATGTTTCTTCTTCTTCTTCTTTCGGCTTTTCCCTTCAGGGGTCGCCACAGCGAATCATCACTCTCCACCTGTCTCTATCTTCTGCATCCTCAACACTTGCACCCACTAGCTTCAAATCCTCATTTATTACCTCCATATACCTCCTCTTTGGCCTTCCTCTTCGCCTCCTGCCTGGCAGCTCCATGTCCAACA
>CM075030.1:6013707-6036906 GCA_037576675.1 Pangasius sanitwongsei | reverse complement strand
CCCTTGATTCTCACTGATATTTTTCTATCACACAGAACTCCCGACACCTTTCTCCACCCATTCCAACCTGCCTGCACTCGCTTCTTCACCTCTTTCCCACACTCACCATTACTCTGGACTGCTGACCCCAAGTACTTAAACTCTTGTACCTTCTTCACCTCTTCACCCTGTAACCTTACTGTTCCACTTCCCTCCCTTTCACTCACACACATGTACTCAGTCTTACTCCGACTGACTTTCATTCCTCTTCTCTCCAGCGTTTGCACTGTGCAAATATATTTATGTAAATATGTGTAGTCTCCTGTAGTTCTGTGTTTTGTCTGATGCAGCACCTTGGTCCTGGAGGAACGTTGTTTCATTTCGCTGTGTACTAACTAGCTGTATATGGTTGAAATGACAATAAAGCCACTTGACTTGACTTGACTTGGTGTAGAGATTGCAGATGATGACTGGGAGGAGGCTTGGAAGACTGCAAGGCAATCCAGTACAAGATTCTACACACAGATCACACTGGATAACACTTTGGATCTTCTAAACTGATAAACACTTTGGCACAAGGGCTTACCTGAGTGTTGTAGAACATGAGAGCCTTTTTGTCATTTATTGGATTATGTAAATCTCTGTTATTCTTGCAAAAGTGGTTTTTTTTTTTTGCAGAGTTGTGCTATAGTTTTCTTTCTGTTAGTTCTTTTTTCTTTTTCTTTCTTTATATATACTATATGATTCTTAAGTCACTGTCTCTATAGTTGTTGTGTTTGTGAGCTGCGCTTTTCCTGTTTTGATTTTGATTTTTTTTTTTAATTGAAATTGATTTTTTTTTAATGAATGCATTCCTTTGTTGAATCCCATGTTATTGGCTAGACGCTGCTACGCTGAGAAACAGGATTAACTCTGTGCATATTCCTGCTTTCTGTCCTGGCAGATAGCGGGACTATAATCACAGAGACGTGGAGGTGAGAGCTGATGAAGGTTTCCTGCCGTAAGAGGAAAAGAAAACTAGATAGTTTTCCTTACAGGTATTTTATGATGATGTTATTAACATGGCGAGATTGTTTTTTAACCGTAAATTGTGCCTTAAAAACGATTGCGAATGGTGTTTTTTTTTTTGTATTTGGCCTTGAGTTTAAGACTCATCCATCCATCTTACTGTACCTCTAATCCTACACAGGTTCGCAAGGAGGCTGGAGTCTATCCCAGGGGACTCGGGGCACAAGGTGGGGGACACCCTGGATGGGGTTCCTGTCCATCGCATGGCACAATCACACACACTCACACACTCCCACGCACTTCCCATTCACACACTATGGACAATTTGGGAATGCCAATTGGGTGTCTTTGGACTGGAGGAGGAAGCTGGAGTACCCAGAGGAAACCCCTGAAGCACGGGGAGAACATGCAAACTCCACACACGCAGGGCGGAGGCAGGATTCATACCCCCAACCCTGGAGGTGCGAGGCAACAGCGCTAAGCACTAAGCCACCGTGACCCCCGAGTTTAACATGTGATTTAATTAATGTCCCTAATAACGGAGTCCTAAAAAAATCTTCAGGGAGACGCAGGAAAAAATCCCAGCCCTGCCATGTGCTCATTTAGAACCTTATATTTTAAAAGAGAGCGCTTCAGGCGAGATATGGATCTGGTTACGACACTTGTCACTGCCTTGACATGTTCAGAGTTTCCTAACAGGCAACGCTAAAGTAATAGCACTGTGTGATTTCAGATGTTTTGCGGCTGACTCTGGTTTATAGGAATCAATCCCAGGAGTCGATTTCCTAAAGGAGTGTCTTTCAGAAAGCACAATCAACAATAAACTCAGTGAATTTTTGGTCCACATAAACCAGCACGTCTTAAATTCTATTAGAAGTGTATAGCCTACTTGCCTACTAGCATACTAGAAAAGATTCATACTTCCTCAGTTTCCTTCCTTAAATATTAGATTTTTATTATATACTGTATTATTTTAAAATTCACTGTAAACCACTTATATTAGTAGGACCCCCCCCCCCCCACACACACACACACACACACACACTCACACATCATAAATCACACACGCAGCAGTGAATCGGACTGTTTCCCAACTTCCTAATCACACACAGAGATGTCAGGAGAGATAAGAGGAAAAAGAGGAGGAGTTGAAGGAGGAGGAGGAGGAGGAAAGGAAACTCCACCTAGTTTGATATGTGTCAGAGCTGACAGATAGACGAGCAACATGAGAGAGCACAAGAGATGATCAGGGAGAACGAGATAGAGAAAGAGATGGAGGAGCGTAGACTGTAGAGATCATGGAAAATTAGGAAGGACAAACAGCTGACAAATACAAATTACAGAGCAAAGAGAAATATTTCAAGAATAACGTCACTATTTTTTCCGTCCTTTCCATCCTGCAGAACTCCAGGAACAGGTGAGAGCCTCAGATTTACATTGACTTGTCATGTTTTTGTCTTGTCTAGTAATCAAGATTCCTGCTTTATTCACAGTTAGTGCTCAAGACAGTTAGAGAAGTTAGCATGCACTCAAAGAATTTTCATCATTTACGTCACACACAAAGCATTTTACTGCTGTTTGTGTGTGGGGGTGTGGGTGTGTGTGTGTGTGTGTGTGTGTGTGTGTGTGTGTGTGTGTGTGTTTATGGGGGTCGGGGGGGGGTTGTATGTAAATATGAAATTCTTGCTCAATGTCTAAATTTCGAAGGCTGAAACCCTGCTTAAGATGTTGACACATATCTGACTCATGATTGCATGAACATCTGGCTAGTGCAGGTGACACGGTGCCAAGAATCTGCGCTCTCCTAACATGCTGTAATAGTTGCATTGTGCATTTTATAATGGGGAAGTTATAAAAAAAATATTTGAAGGATATGATATGAATATATATCGTCAAAAAATAATTAAAACCTATAACAGTTCTTCTGTTGTGCCTCTATGGGAACCTTTTTTTGGGGGGTTTGTTTTTCCGAAAAAAGAGTGTGTGTGCGTGTATTAATTCAGTGAGTGTGCAGTACAAATGCCAAATTATTGCTCAACATTCATTTGTTGATTAAGTTATCTTCAGAAAGCGTGTCACGATGGATCTGGAGTCTGTGCTGGGTAAGGAAACCAAAAAGATCTGTATGATTTCCCAACAAATAAATCTCAGTCAGTGCTTTGCTCAAGTCTGGTCTCGTTTGTCTAACCTGGCTCGAAAACCTGTTCTTGTAATTAATGACAGTTACATGCGCACACACACACACGCACACACACATACACAAAATATGAGCACTGCTGAGACACCCATGAGAACAGACACACCTTCCACAGCTCTGACACCTATAAAAAGTTAAGAAATCCTTCCTCTGACTTTTTCCTCAGTGTATTTTTATCTTATTATGGTACCTTTCTTGCAAAATTCCACCTTAAGCCCTCAAGCCGCTGTAGAACTCTGATCTTTCATCATAATCCAGGGGAGCAGAAAACGCAGACGTTTTCCACAGATGTCTGCGCCGTCTCGTCTCGTGACTGGAACAAGAGCAAATCTAAAACACCCGTCTGATTAATCGGGTAAATACGTGATCAGACAGAAAAGCACACAAATCCTGCAAGTCAGAAATCAAATTTAGCATGACTTCATTTTGCCTACAATAAAGAGAGAGGAAATGTTTGAACTGTACTCGTAAATATTTGTGGACAGTCTAACAAAAAAAAAAAAAAAACGTTTACACCCAAGTCTCACCTGGACACTGTAGATTATACCTAATTACTGCTGCTGTTATCAATAAGACTCTGAATCATAATGATTCACACTGAGCCTCCTTTCAACACACTCAGTACTGTTTATTCTTTACTCTCCTACACCTGGATACTGTAATGATTTATAATCGCATTATAAACACTTTCATACATTTTAAATTCGTCTGAAATACTAATTACTAGCAATTTTTGAAAATGTCACTATCTGACAGATATTTGCAATGTTCCATTGATTTGCTCGCATTTCTAGATGCTGCTCAATCATACAGTTCCATAGAGTTATTATTGTGCCTAGTGGTAAAAAAAAATGGGAACTGAAACAAGCGCTAATATAAATGCATATTAGGGCAGGAATCACGCTACCCCATGCTTGGTGGAGGAGTAGGTACCAGGGTTGCCAGATTTGGCAATAAAAATACTTCACGGCCAAAAAGATCTTGTTTTATAACAAAATAATCAGAAATAAATCGAAAAAAGTGTAGACTGTGTGTGTGTGTGTGTGTGTGTGTGATGTACAAAATCCTTTTTTATTGAAAGATACCCTATATTGCGAAAAGGGAAAGAGAGATGGAGTGGGGTTATGGAGTGGTTGATATCTGTATATCAGAAATGTGTGCGCACCACGGTGGCCTGGTTTCCTTTGCAAAGGCTTAGAAAGAAAGAAGAAAAATATTTTGAGTGCTTGAGGTTTTTTTGGGGCTTGTTTCAGGTCTTTTGTATGTTTTTTTAGGTGCAGATGGACTGTGTTTGTCTCGCACACATTGGAAACACAGCTGTTTGTGTCGAACAAAGTTGAAAGGCACTCAAAACTGCCTGTTTCGGGGTTACTCTAGTCAAGTCAAGTCAAGTCAACCTTTATTTATAGAGGACATTTAAAAACAACAGCAGCTGACCTAAAGTGCTTTACAAATCAATCAAACAAATAAGCAATAACAGAATTATATTTGAAAATATAGTAACAATAATGATAGTGATTAATAATAGATACCTTTAAATACAGCAATAAAGCATTGAGTATTTCCTTATTTCACCCTATTTAAGTATCTATTCCAAACCAAAAGGGGGAAAAAACATTTTCAAAGAAGATTTAGAAGTGGCTATTAAAGAAGCTGACCTCACTTGGAAAGGGAGACTGTTCTAGAGTTTAGGACCTACTATAGAAAAGGCAAGATCACCTTTGGTTTTATAGCGACAACGAGGAACTCTCAAAAGAAGTTGATCAGAAGACCTGAGCGCTCTAGTGGAGGAGTAAGGAAGATCACTGATATATTGGGGTGCGAGACCAGAAAGTGTCTTATAGACATAAAACAGAATTTTAAAACCAACCCTGAATTTCACGGGAAGCCAAAGTACAGATGCTAATACAGGGGTAATGGGATCCCTCTAAAATCTTTAAAAAATTCACTAGATGGTAGCCTATAGTATAGCATACGTCAAGTTCTGATAGCCTCTCGACTTTTGTTTGTCGTCATTAATTTCACCTGTACCACCAAAGTCTACGTTTGTGAACCCCTTCTGTAATCCAGAATTCTGTAAAGCTGCTTTAGAAATTAAATCAAACATTCCAAATTCAAATTCTTCGCTGACGAATTCTTGTCTCTGATTGGTCAGAAGGGATTGATTAATTGTCTATAATAGGAGCTCTGACTGCGAAGCAAATAATAATAATAATATGTTTAATTTATATATAGGGCCTTTCCAGAGCTCAAGGACGCTTTACATTAGTGACACAACAATAAACAATGAACAGTCATGGACAAACACACAAAAATGAAAATCACCATTCAGATAGTACAATCATTGAGAGCAAATACATAGCAACACATTCAGACAAATAACACTGAGAAAACAAGTAAGTTTTAAGTTGAGATTTAAACTGAGAGATAGAAGTGATGCTGTGAAGTGTCAGAGGGAGTGAATTTCAGATCTTGGGTGCAGCTACGCTGAACGACCTGCCTCCCATAGTAGAGAGGCGAGATCTAGGGACAGAGAGGAGTCCGGACACAGAAGACCTGAGTGAGCAGATAGGGTTGTAGGGGAGAAACAGTTCAATGAGACAGCGTGGTGCCAAACCATGAAGTGATTTAAATGTAAGCAGGATTATTTTACATTTAATGTGAAACAAAACCAGCAACCAGTGAAGTGCAAAGAGGATTGGAGTAACGTGAACTGAGCGCTTGGTATTTATAAGAATTCTAGCAGCAGAATTTTGAATATATTGTATCCTAGCAATAGAGTTAGCTGGTAAACCAATAAAGAGGGCATTGCAGTAATCAAGACATGAGGATATAAATGAACGAACCAGTGTTTCATCGTCTTTGAGACTAATGAAGGGATGAAGGCGAGCAATGCGACAAAGGTGAAAAGAATGCAATTTTAGAGACAGAGTTAATATGAGCTTCAAAACTGAGGGAGGGATCAATGATGATGACTAAATTTTTTACAGTACTTTTGTATTTTACAGTCACAAAGAATATCTTTAGGAAGTGTTAGTGTTCCAATAATAATTGGATCTCAGTGGAGGTCCAAGAACCACTCCCTGAGGGACACCTGATTTCAGGGAAACAGCAAACCACTGATAATCCTGCATTGAAATGTAAATCTGTCTATCCATGAGGTATGAAGAAGAGAAGTAAGTCATGACAGACAGTCATGAAAGCATGAAAGCAGAACTAATATTAAGTAACAGAAGAATAGAAAGAGAACCAGAGTCATCACAGAGTAGTAGTTCACTGACAACCCTTACAAGGGCAGTTTCAGTACTACGGAGTGGACAAAAGCCAAACTGAAAGGGGTCAAAGAGATTATTTTGAACAAGGAAAGATTGTAGCTGGGAGGCAACAATACTTTCCAGTATTTTGGAAATGAATGATAATTTAGGGTTAGGGCAAAAATGAGAAAGAACAGTACGGTCTAAGTTAGGTTTTGTAAGGACTGGAGTTACTGTCGCAGTTTCAAGTGGTAAAGGGAGAAAAGCAGAAGCTAGAGATCTGTTTATGAGATGTGAGACAGAGTGACAGAATGACAGAGTTTGTGGAGAAATGTAGGAGCAGGATCAAGTCGGCAAGATGAAGAATTGGATTTCAGTATTAAGTCACTGATAGAAGAGGGATCACAGGTTTATACTAATGCGCTCTTTATAACAAGGTAACATCTTAGGAGTTTTAGCAGTTCTATAGTAACTACAGTTGTGTCTGTTGTAACAGCTAATTCACAGGATGGACACAGCACATCATGGTACACAATTTTGAGAGGAAAAAGTGTTGATCTTTACTGAAGAATTTAGAAATATTTTAAAACTATTACAGACTTTTTGTTTTGAGATGCCTTTCCAAGAAAACTCTCAAGACATGACTCATGTGAATTTGATTATAATGTGATCCAGAGCCATTTCAACACTTACACTACTTCAGGACACTGAATTTGATAAAAAATTCAAAGTGAAAGTGTTTGTCAAACATCCTACATTTTTCTAAGTCACATTCCTGAAATATAAACTGTCACTGTCACAACTTGCATGACTTTTATATCAGGTTTGCAGACAAAGATTTCGCAATGTTACGTAACTGCAAGTTAAGTAACATCAATCTCTATTATATAACTAAATGTTATATATCTAAAAATAAATTGTTGCTACATTGCATAATGGCTCGGAAATAAATACTTAATAAGGTGCAACTTATGAGTAAGTAACACTAGGTATATACTTTGCAAGTTGAATTTATCAGTACATAATAACTAATGTGATAAATATCAGGTTTATATACCACTAAATGATTAAAAAGTAACATAATATCCATATTTGACAAAAAGGTGTCTGTGATTTCAGGGAACAAATATGTAACAATACTCAAAACAATATACAATATAATGTCTACAATAATCTACATTCATGTAATGTTCGAATATGGTCACATGATCAAATTCATTTGTGGCGAGCCTGTGAGATCTGCACTTGAAGTCCTATAGAATGATAGCTCCGGATTGCAACCACAAACAAGCATTATACGTTGTACAGTCACACGATCACTTTATAACAGTTAAAAAGAGCTCTTAATTAGCTTTCAAACAACACCAAAGGCCATGGAAGGATGGCATTTTAGCCGACTTTGGAGCTCTATTTCTGCTACAGAGCTGATTATGTTTCAGTCAATCATCTTCAAAGTCCCCTTTTGTTTATTCAATCAAAATTTTGGGAAGAATTTATAAATGTATTTATTTATTTTCAAGATATAGTGAACCTGTAGTATATTTTGTTTACATTATAAAACATAAAAAGGAGTCTTTCCTGTCATAAGTTTTCTTCAATTGAACAAATTTTGTTAAGACATCGAATCAAATCGAATTGTGAAGCCAGTGTCGTGAATCAAACCGAATCATGGCCGGAGTTTATTGTTACACCCCTACTTAGACTAAGACTATTTTCAAGCTTCAAATCAGTAATTGATTGAATAATCATAATAGGTTTAATGTAATCGCTAGATATATCTCACAATATTCAAGATAGTTTCACTTGCTAAGTGTGCTAAGATCATGTTTCACAGTGTTTGAGCAGGAAGTTACTACTTTTTTTTTCCAAATTAAACACTACGTAGTTGCTGTACTGTTAAATAAACAATGCTGCTAATATAAATTTTTAATATTAGCTAATACTAATTTTTTTAATGACTGTATTACAGGTAGAGCCTCCTTGTGTACCTGATAATGACTAAAACCATTCAAAGTTTTATTATAAGTTCCTCACTCATTAACTCATATACAATAGACTAATGTGTGTGTGTGTGTGTGTGTGTGTGTGTGTATGCACTCATGCATGTTTCAAACACAAGTACTGTGTGTTCTCCAGACACCAGTGTTGACTCATTTCCTAACCACACTCTACACAAACCTTCACTCTGCCTCTTTCATCTTCCCTGAGAACTTTTTCCCCTCTTCTACCAGACCACTCAATTTTTTAATCTCAGCTATATTTTTTTTCCCTCTACCACTTATGGCTTCGGTCTGCTTTTTATCTCTCACATGTTCCGCAGTTGCAACACTGGCCACATCTGGTTGATATAATCTTATAGATACACCCATTAGATTGTTTTATTATGACAGAGTGTTTTGAACGGGCACATTTGTACACCATAAAGTAAATCAATCTCATAATTGACCTGCTGTTTTGGAAGCCCTTATCGCCTTTGCCAATAGCGACACATGATGGCTAATGGATTTTTTACGGCTGATATTACAAAGATAAAAGAACAGTAGCACTTTACTTTACAACAATAGTCGTATTTAATAGGTATATAATTAAACCTAATCACTCATGCATGCACTGCGTCTTGGATATTCAAGTACACAGAAGCTTTTGGTCAAAAGCTAGCTCTCCCGTTACACGACAGCAAGGAGAATGAAGGCTAACACACTTCCTCCGAGACACATGAAGCCAACCAACCGCATCTTTCCTGAACTGCTGCCCATGCTGCATCACAGGGCAGTGTAACACACTCGGAGGAAAGTGCTATCTACCCTCTTCTGCATACATGGTTTAACAGGCACCCATGATTATCAAGTTTTGCTCATTTTTTTACTTAAAAATGAAATGTTCTATCTCCAGGAAATCATTATCCAGGATGAACACATGGGGTGAACACAACAGAGGCATCCTTGACCAATAATAGAAAAAGGTCTCGTAACAGGTTTATTTCTGTATTGTGTTGAGTATTTAGAAAGGAAATTTTAGCTATTACCAAAAACAAACAAAAAAGTAAAAAAAAAAAGAAAAGTTGTGAATGTATGAACTGGTGTATCTGTGAAACCTAACAAACTAAATATCTTGTTGGTATTAATTTTTTTTGTTGCTGTTATTGTCATTTTCTTCAGTTTGTCTTAAGGGGCATGCAAACTTTTGCACTCGACCGCATTTTTCTCTCATTTAGATGTGACTGTTAAGACAATACTTACGTTAAAACAAACATACCCAATATTCCAGGTATTCCTAAATACATATTTCTAATATTCCTAAATACAGTACAACATATATATCTGCACTGCTGCTATGAGGTTAATGCAGCACCAGCATGCTGTACAAGGGAGTGTGTAGCCACCAGTTCAGTATCATCCAACACTTTTAAGTGCTTTTCGAATGGCAGGTGAGATCAAATACAGATGTTTATATGCTTTATGACACTATAGGAACATGGACAAAAGGATATCTTTGTGCTAAAAGCTAGTCTCGTAGCGGCAGTCTTGATGGCCATCTGGAAGCCAGAAACAAACACCATTTAAAAAACGTCTATTTGAGAAAAAAGTGCACTTTGTGGTGAGTTTCAAATTGCAGTCTTCACATTAGTGAAGCTGTTGTTCTTTGTGAAAGAAGATTTCCAGATCTGATCTTATCTCTGCTCTTGCTTCATTGGTACATCTGACACATACAATAACTGCTCCGGACTAGACGTATGGTATGCATCATAGCGGTCGTGACCTATTTACAATATTTTTCTTGTTATATCACATAGGCCTGGTTGCGTTGCCACAGTGGTGGCTTTGACCTAATTGGTGGTCTGTATAGTGTTTTTATGACTTGCCGAGGTAATGTAGGACACGTTGTTGGTTTTTGTTTTTTGCTCTAAAAGGAGCACTGGCAGTACCAAGCCTTAATGCTGACACTATTCATAAATACTTCATAACTTCAGACCAAATTAGACATTCTCATGCTACATGATGTAGCTAGTGCTATAGCTAGCCGTGTGCGTTTGGGTATGCATAAGCTAGCAGACTGCAGTGTTGAATGTGAGGATGAGAGCCTCTGGCCCTACCTCAGATACAATGAGCTGTCTCCTTTGCCTTGCTAGACAGCATAATCTTACCACATGTTGAGGTAACTTTCACTAATTTGCTAATGTTAACTGGCTTCTAGCCTGTTTTCTTTGCTAACGTCAGATTAGACTAGCATCAATTCCAGTTCCATAAATTAGCTCAAATTCTACACTAGGTCATGGTAAATATTAGTTATTCACATGATATTTTACTTCTTATTAATTCATTAGCAAGCTACGTAGCATTAATCATGCGTATAAGCAGCAAACCTAAAGAGATTGAATGACGTTTTCAGGCAAAACGAGGTAGCGTAGCTGCTTAAAAACAAAAATCATCTTCTTAAAGTTCGAGTTTGCACATGAAAACATGACATTGCATAATTTCATCAGTTAAAAACATTCACTTTTTACTTTTCAATACTTGACTACAGTTAAAACTCACTTTTTTTGTGACTTTCACTTGTGTACATTTGTTGGCTGGATACTTCCACTTTTACTTGAGCAAGATTTTGACACATATCTATGCTTTTGGGAATTTTGACACTTTCCACATGCTCTTAGAGGTTTTTTGAGTTTTGATGTGGTCATTAATGGCATTTTGTTTTTAAATATGGCTTGATATTACAGTGTACAGTAAACAGTCCTAAAAGCGTGCCAAGAGTGACTCCAGAAGGGTTTTTAGATTGATTTATTCACCCTACAGGAAGCTGGTGGTCTGTGATGATGGCTTTTAGGTAATAAGATGTGGGTTTTAATTGTGATTTAATGGAACTAATGGAATTCTGTGATGAAGCCCACCTAGAGAGACAGACCTTGCTTGAAGTAAATATTAGAGAAAGACAGGCTGCTAACCACTAATCCCTTGCCTGCACCTCGATCATGTTTACGTCAGCTCGTGTTTCTGATTGGCTGGTGATGGTGAAACGTGCCACAAATCTTTCATCTACAACCATTTTACGCACTACTAGTTATGACGTCCCTGTAGTGTCTGTGGTGTATCTGAAATTTTATACCATGCTAGCCTAAAAAACTTCTCTCAACGTAATGTTTACGATCGAAAGTATGTTTAGCTGGTGCTGGATCGTTGAACTTGCTAGCTAAATTAAATCAGTTAGCTTCAGTGTCTCAAAGGGATCATGTGTGGTTGCTCTAAATCGTGTCTTAAGATCATCTAGTTTTAACCTTCTCCTTATTTCATGCATGAATTAGAATTATTATTATTATTGTTGTATTAGTGCTAGCTGTTGGAGAACTAGCCAATGAGTAGGGATTAGCAATGATTAATCTGTGAAACACATTAACAGCTGTGAGACATGTTATCATGTGTTTCTTTTTCCAGATCATCATCATCATCATCATCATGGCCTTCACACCCATGCCAGGACTCAGTTCCTCTTCACTCATCTCTGACCCCACGTCCACTGCCTCGTCCTCCAACTCGACTATCCTAAGCAGCATCGGCGGAACCAGAACAGGAGCTCTGATCCTAACCTTCGCCTTCCTCATCGGCGTTCCTGGCAACATCTTCGTCATCTGGAGCATCATGGCGCGAATGCAACGCCGCTCGGTCACCACCACGCTTATTCTCAACCTGGCCTGTGCTGACGGCATGCTCATGCTGCTCTCGCCGTTCTTCATCATCTACCTCTTCCAGCGGACCTGGATCTTCGGAATGGCCATGTGCAAGGTCCTGTATTACTTCTGCTGCGCCAACATGTACGCCTCCATCTTCCTGATCACGCTGATGAGCCTGCACAGACTGGTGGCCGTGGTGTGGCCGCAGCGCCTCGGCGCCTTCAGCATGCGCAAGACTATAATCCGGACTCTTTTGGTGATCTGGATCCTGGCTTTGGCTCTGGCTGTGCCCGTTTTGGTGTTTAGAGATGTCAAAACCATAAACAACTCAATTGTGTGTGACTGTGTACACTCCGAGCACAAATATGTGAGCTAACATCATCATTTTAAAAAATATAAGAAAAGAAAAAAAAAAAGAAAATGGAACAGTTTCAATTTCTAACTTAAGTAAAATGTTACATTAGTATGTAATTAAACACAACATAATGTGCCGTTATAGGAAAATAATCAATGATGTAGTGGAGCGCAGTTACTGTTACCACTCTGAAGGTGATTATTTTACTGTAACAGCACATCCTCTTACATCAACGCTGACAACTGTTTATTAATTTGAGACAGCATGTCTTTTTGTTTTGTCAATTTGTTTGTCCGGTTCTCACTTAGGTTACAGCAGCCATAACACGAAAAATAAACAAAGTCTGTCATGTGACCAAGAAACCTCACAACTTAAACTCCTCTGTCCTGAAAACGTACCTGCATATAAAAATTTACTGACTGTTACAAAACACTACAGACTCCTCCCATAAATATTTAATAAACTTCTTAGCGAAAACTATATCCTCAACGTTTTTAAATCCGTTTGTGTGGCACGTCCGCATTACCAGTCCTTGTGTAAGTTGTTACTATAGAAACAATACCATAAAGCATTGGTTAGCTACTTGGAAACGCTACTCCTTTAGTAAACATTTTATTAAATACTCTTGTTAGGATTTTTGATTCTTTAAAATTCATTTAAGATGTATATTTGCCAACAAAATGCTCTATTAGTTCATTAGGAATTGTTCATAATTTGACCTCTGATGCTTCATTTACATTGTGCAACTGTTTTTCTAGAACTTTATGTACCTTTAAGCTTTACATTTCATTAAATGAGTGTGTGTGTGTGTGTGTTTAAGGCGGTGATGCAGTACTCTATGGAGACGGTCCTGGGCTTCTTGCTGCCGTACAGCTTGATTCTGGTCAGTTATATACGGGTTCTTCTCAGGATTCGCCGCACGCGCTTTCAGAGACGCATTCGCAGCGAGAAACTCATTCTGATCATCGTGGTCACCTTCGCACTCTTTTGGCTGCCGTACCATCTCGTCAACATGCTGCAGGTGTGTGTGTGTGTGTTTGGATTCCATTGTTTCTGATGAAGTGAATTCATTCTGATTTTATCGGGACTGATTAGAATGTAAAAAAAATCTTAACCCTAAAAAAATAAAACCTGTTCTAAATCTCTCTATCCACAGGTGACTGAAGAGTTGCCTCAGAGCAAAAAAGGAAATATGTAAGCTGCACTCGCACGTAAATACATGTATTGATTAAATTTAATCTACTTCATCATTCTGTGTTCAATTTTTGTTTTTTGTAGTTCCGATGAGTTTAGGTTATCTTCCATCCCCCCAACCCCCCAAACTGGTCACCTACAAATTCCCAAACCACATATGCTTCCTCCGAGATACAAGTGTCACAAATGTAACACACCCAGAAGACAAGCGCTATCTGCCTTCTTTCGCATGCACAAGCTCACAGACTCCCATGATTGGCTAGTGTCACTGTGATTGACAAGGGAGAGAGTATGCCCCTCCCTCCCAGAGAGCACAGCCAAATTTGCACTCTAAACATGGATGGTTGTGGCAATGTTCCAGATTCAACCTCACAATCTCCTGACGACAAAGCGAACGCTTTTCTGTTGCGCTACTCAGGAGCTAGTTTATCATTTTAAATCAACAGGAACAACTTTTACTTTTACATTGTACATGATTCCTTCCTTTTCCTTCCCTTTCTCTGGCACTGATTCCAAAATGATTAATGACTCGCTCCTAGAAAGACAAGTTTGACCAAATTCAGTTCATAATGTTCTGTAAATTCACTAGAAGAAATATGACAAAATGGTTGATCGTATCGTCGCCATTACAATTCATAGAACAAACATCTATATATGTATGAAGCTAACAAGCTAAACTTTCCTCCCTCCATCCTCTCAGACGTGATATCCGGCAATTGATGAGACCCTTCACTGCTGCAGTGGCCTTCGTCAGCAGCTGCATTAACCCCATCCTGTACACGTGTGTAGGAAAGGCGTACATGCGCCGGGCGGGTCTGGGCTTCATGGCGCGTCTCTTCGAGGCCACAGGACGTGATTCAGCATCTCGTAAATCTCAGAACCAGCAGAATGAGATGAGAGAAAATGATGGATTGCGTGATAAGGAGTCCGAATCCACGATAAGCGCAACCACCAGCGTTAACACCAAAGGGCTGCGCATACAAAATGGGAAACAGTGAGGTATGAAACCTCCAGGATTTGCTTCACGTGTCAGATTTAAAAAAGAGAAAAAAAAAATTTCAAAGCACATCCTATGAGGTCATGAGGAGTTTTATTCTGATATAGCAGAGCGACTGGCTGGATCAGGCGAAGACTGCTTCCTAGTGAAAGCTCCTGCATCGTTGCTTCAGGGTTTCACGGGACTGCTGATCTCTCACAGTTCACTTCTCTGTCCATCAGGTGGCAACAAAAACCTTTCTTTCACTTGTCACACGAGTTAAGTGGATCAGCAAAGAGCTGAAGTCCTGAAGTTCTGGATAAATGTTGTGTTTCAATCCAAAACGACTGATTTCAGCACACTTTGGGATTAAATTTATCTTTTTTTTTTTCATTTCACGTTACTAGATTTCATCTTTCAATGATTTAGAAAAAAAACTGAACTGCACAGCTGAAATACAAACTGTATTCTCACCAGTGTAAAATCTGGAATCCCAAAATGTCACTACCAGTCATGAAATATACAGTTGAGAGCAAAAGTTTGTGCACCCTTGGGACTAAAAGATGAAGAGAAGACATTTATAGCACTTATAAAGAGTGAGTAAAAGTCATCAGTGTAAAATTTCTGAATGTGAAATAAATATTCTCAAAAATTATGAATGTATATGTCCACGTATATATATATATATATATATATATATATATATATATATATATATATACCAGTATACACTGATCAGCCACTGACAGGTGAAGTGAATAACATTGATTATCTTGTTACAGTGGCATCTGTTAATGGCTGTGATATATTAGGCAGCAAGTGAACAGTCAGTTCTCAAAGTTGATGTGTTGGAAGCAGGAAAAATGGGCAAGCATAAGGATCTGAGTGACTTTGACAATGGCCAAATTGTGATGGCTAGACGACTGAGTCAGGGCATCTCTAAAACGGCAGGTCTTGTGGGGTGTTCCCAGTAAGCAGTGGTTAGTACCTACCAGAAGTGGTCCAAGGAAGGACAACTGGTGAACCAGCGACAGGGTCATGGACGCCCAAGGCTCATTGATGCGTGTTACCACAGATACCACAGCATACCTTCAGAGGTCTTGTGAGACCCATGCCTCGATGAGTCAGAGTTGTTTTTGCTACACAATATTAGGTAGGTGGTTTTAATGTTATGCCTGATCAGTGTATATATACTGGCCACTTTAATAGGAACAGATGAAAATTGTTAAATTGAAAAGATCGTCTGGTCTTTTTCCAATCTTCACCTGTCCAGTTTCAATGATCCCGTGCCCTCTATAGCCCCAGATTCCTGTTCTTGGCTGACAGGACAGTAACCCAATGTGTTCTTTTGCTGTTGTAGCCAAGCCGCCTCAAAGTGCGATGTATTGCGATGCTTTTCTGCTCACCGTGGTTGTAAAGAGTGATTATTTGCGTTACCATAGCCTTCCTGTCAGCTCGACCCACTCTCATCAATGAGGCATTTCCTCAGAAATGCTGCTCACTGGATGTTTTTATTAAATGGTTTTCACATCATTCTGCGTAAACTCTAGTTTCATGTGAAAATCCCAGCAGATCAACAGTTTCTGTGTCATGTAAAGATGCATTGAGCTGCTGTCACATGATTGGCTGATTGGATAATTGCATGAATGTGCAGGTGTACAGGTGTTCCTATTAAAGTGGCTGGTGAGTGTTTATTCAGGGAGTCACTTGATAAAATCTAGATTAAATGTAGATATTCTATATATTCCATATAATATACAGTATTGCTGCTTTAGCCGGAGAAAAAAAAAATTTAATTGTTTCTTAACGTCTCCAAACAGTCAATAAATGTAATAAATTAAATACAAATTAGTATTACTAATTACTAATTGATTAATAATTTAATGACTAGTTTTATTGTCCACTTTCCCCATTGTCCTCACCACGTATAAGGTAATGAGGGGGGGCGTGGTCAAAATCATGTGCCGGAGGGAAAACAACGGAACTAAATAATATATAAAGGAATAATGCCATTTTACTTTATTGAGGATTTGAGCAATTAAAACCAAAGAAAATTTATTTTATATACTTTTATAATTTTATTTTGATAATTTAAATTATTTAATTAATCTTGGAGATCATCAGTCTGTTTTTAGGATTCGATAAAAATCTGGGCAAAAAAGTTCTTTCTTGCTCATTCTCAGATTCTCAAGTCCAACTGGAAGATTGAGTTTGTGCAGTGGGTTAGAATTGACGTCAGAAAAATGACATTATGAATGATGTTATAAATGATGCTGTAAATGATGTTAGATGTAAGTGGACTCAGTGTGAAGAGTGAAATTAGTGACATTGTTGTTGAAGTACGAAGATTTTTGTGTAAAGATTTGTCATACATTTATTATTGTTAAAATAACAGAATATTTCACTGACTTGTGGGTGACATGTATTTCTATAATGTGTGTGTGTGTGTGTGTGTGTGTGTGAGCCAATAAAAATGCTGTAAAACTCTATATGTGTTTTATAAAGAAAAGTAATAGAGTAAAAAAAAAAGAGAAAAAGAAAAAAGTAAGTGTTTTGTTTTGCAATTCGTGTGAGTCAGGACAGAAACACGGATGCTCTGATGAGTGAGCAACTGTCCAGGAAGTGAAATATTTCTGCATGTGTCTGCAATACAGGGAGTGATTGAGAGAAGAAGAGAAGAGGAAGTAAATGTACGCTGAGAGCATGAGTTCACAACAGAATGTCAAAATACAGAAAGAAAATCCTCAGTGTCAGCAGTGTGTGTGTGTGTGTGAGAGAGAGAGAGAGAGAGAGATTAGATTAGATTAGATTAGATTTTAACAATGCTTTATTAAAATCATTTTTCTTTCATACAAGTTCTTTACATTAGTTTCACTTCTTTATCCAAATCCATTTACAAAAGTTATTTTTCCATAATTTAGAGAGAATAAAACAGCTTCAAAGTCCCATATAAATATTTTAAATATTTCCATTTAATATAATATTTATATTCCATCATTATCCTTGCTTTAACCAAACACTTGAATACTGGTAAACAATCACGGTTGAAAATTCTTTCTATTTTTTTTTTTCTTTCTACTGAAATAAATGGCCAACTTTGCCTGCTAACTTTTAGCTAACTTAACGCCTGCTATCTGCTTTCTTATCTGGCATAGCATCGGTTCAACGGCCAGGGAATACAACATCCCTGACATTACACAGCCGTGCCTTATTCCACGTTTCACAGAAAAGGAAGCACTTAAGCCACTGTTGATTTTCAGCTCACTTTTAATGTCACTATAAAGCACCTTGATCATGGCAATAAAACCGGGGGAGAAACCAAACGCCTGAAGGACATTCCACAGGTACTGATGCTCCACCTGATCAAACGCCTTTTCTTGGTCTAAAGAAATCAGACGGTACTTTATATCCAATGAAGTAGAGATGTCCAAGTCCTAGTCTTGAATCAATGAAATATTATGCTTAATTGATCTACCAGGAATACAATATGATTGATCACTATGCACAACTTGATCATTTGCTTTTCTTAGTCTATTTGCCAGCATCTTTGACAAGATTTTACAGTCAGTACACAGCAGACTCACTGGATAGACTCTCCAGTTCTTGACTTCACACAGGTCCCCCTTTTTCAGTAGTAAAGTCAGCACTGCCCTCCTGCAGCTTAAAGGCAGGATCCCTCTGGTCATGCTGTCATCAATCACATATAACAGATCCTCTCCTAGAATGGACCAAAATGCCTTATAAAACTCCACTTGAAGACCATCAATGCCTGGAGCTTTTCCATTTGCCATTTCCTGAAGTGCCCCCTCTAGCTCTTGTAGCGTCAGTTGATACTCCATTTGTCTCCTGTGAAACTTGTGTTAATCCACTGAGAAAATGTTTTTCACCTGACAGGTCCCTGCTGTATTCACGTGTGTAGAGTTCTGAAAAGAAATCCACAGCTCTTTTCCTTAAGTAAATCCATGAGTTCTTGTCCATCGGCGGTGCGGAGACAACGAACGCGCCTACTCTGACCATTCTTCTTTTCCAAACTGAAGAAGAACTTGGAGGGTGCACTGAAATCTCGATCTAATCAATGCCCTCTGTGCTCTAATCCCCAGCAGATCAACTAGTAAATCTCTTTTGTCCTTGAGTGCCTGAATGTGGCTTCAATCTCCTGTGGACTCGCACAAAGCCTGGAGTTCCACAATACTTATCTCTAAATCCTTAATTGCTTGTGGGAAAAGTGAATTTTTATGGCAGAATATGATGTTTCTTTGATGATGTGCCATTGTCTCTGCCATTCCACTTCCATGTCTTTGGTAGAATGTGTTTCCTGGACAAAAGCAATATCAACACCCTCCATAATTTCATAAAACATTTCTCTTTTTTTAATATCTCTTGCACCATTTAGATTTAAGGATGAAATCCTAAGATGGCCAAGAGAAGAAACGTTGCTAATGGTAAATCAACCACTGGCATCTTGTGCTTTCAATCTTTGAACTATTTTTTGAGTCGATAGGCCTCAGTTTCCAGAAGTCCATCTGCTCTCCGCTGTCTCATCAAAGTTTTCGCTGAGTCTATAAATAGTAGCCGATTTGGAAAATAGTCCTCTACTATTACATCTCTTTTGCCCTTCATTGTTGCGAGGAACCTGCGGACCTGCTCTAGACTGTAGCTGTTCTTCCTCTGAGCGTCTGGAAGGGACAAATCCGAGGATTCACGCTCACTGTCCAAACTCAGATCTTCTACGCAGCTGTCTTTTGCAACTGGTTTTGCGAGAGAAAGAGAGGGAGAGAGAGAGAGAGAGAGAGAGAGGGAGAGAGGGAGAGAGGGAGAAAGGGCAAAGAAAAATTGAGAGAAAGAAATGAGAGAGAAGAAAGAAAGAAATTATGAGAGAAAGAAAGAAAGAAAATGTTTTTCAAAACAACTTTATTTGATCATAAGACTTCAGTTTATAGATTTTATAGATTTATAGATTTTCAGTTTATATTTAGTTTATAATCTATAAACTTCACTTTATAGATGTTACATTTTTAATTATATTCACATTAACACTGTAAAAAACAAAACTTATTCCAAAACAGAATTAAAACCAACATTCCGTCTACTGCTGTACAAATAGTTTCATTATAACTACACTGACGCAGAGATCTTTCAAAATCATTAGTCAGCTTGTAAATCAATCAAATCTCGAGCTTTCACCAAATTCTTAAATACCATTTCCACTTCTTCCACTTCTCTTCCACTTCCTGCCCTCCTCTACTTTCTATCTTATTTCTCCTTGTGTTATAAACAGATATTTTAGCTTATCCAATCTCTCCACTCTCTCCACACTGACCTCCGCCATCCTTAAGAGCTGCTTTATTAAAACCCTTTACACAACATGTATATACAGCTTACAGTCAACATCCTGAACATTTAGAATAAAAGAAAGAAATGAGAGAGAGGAAAAAGGAAAGAAAGAGAGAAGGGTCTGAGAGACAGAAAGAAAGAAAGAAAGTGCGTGTGAGAGACAGAAAGAAAGAAAGAAAGAGTGTGTGAAAGAAAGAAAGTGAGAGAAAGAAAGAAAGAAAGATAGAAAGAGTGTGTGAGAGACAGAGAGAAAAAGAAAGAAAAGTGTGTGAGAGAGAGAAAGAAAGAAAGAAAGTGAGAGAGAAAGAAAGAAAGAAAGAGTGTGCGAGAGAAAGAAATAAAGAAAGAGTGTGTGAGAGAAAGAAATAAAGAAAGACTGTGTGAGAAAGAAAGAAAGAAAGAAAGAAAGAAAGAAAGAAAGAAAGAAATCAGGCATGAGAGAGAAAGAAACAAACAAAAAAGAAAGACTGAGAAAGAAAGAGTATGAGAGAAGAATAAGGAAAGAAAGAAAGAAAGATAGAAAGAAAGAGTGTTTGAGAGACAGAAAGAAAGAAAGAAAGAAAGAAAACATGAGAGAGAAAGAAACAAACAAAAAAAGACTGAGAAAGAAAGAGTATGAGAGAGAAGAAAAAGGAAAGAAAGATAGAAAGAAAGAAATTGTGTGAGAGAAAGAAAGAAAGTGTGTGAGAGAAAGAAAGAAAGAAAGAAAGAGACATGCCAGTGCTAGCTAGCTAGTTTATTGGTGCTGTATTCATTAGGTGATGGAGCTAGCTAGCTAGCACGTGGGAGAAGTGTAGCTAGCGCTTTACTGCTTAGCTTCTTCAAACTGAACAATGTTCTGAACAAATGAACAAGATCTCGCTGTGACATCAGCACACAAGCTAACCGCTGACTGCTCACAGGAGTGCTGCAAACACATCACATCACCAACCAACAAACCAGCACTCAAACCAGCACGTCCCGGACATTTCAACATGCAGACGTTTAACGCACTTCAGCCTGGAGTTCTGCTTTAACAGCTATGAATTGCATCAAGCAGATGGGTATAGATTTGTGAGATGTTTGCATATTTATGATTTATTCTTGTTAAAAGCTAGTAACAGTTTACAGGTTAAATGTTACACTTCCTGGACTCATCTACGAACAGGGCAAGGTGGGGTCATGTGTTGTGATGTGTGTTTCCTGAGATCTCATTATATCTGACTTAATAACACAGTTTTTAATGTTAATATACTTATAATGGACCATATACAGTACATCACTGTGTAGCTGACTGGAGTCCATCTGCTGCTCTACAAAAGTATTTGCCCCCAATCCAATTGGCCTCTAAACCATCCAAAAAAGACCAAGACTGAGCAGATAATATTTGGGTGGTTCTTCTACTGATATGGTAGTGTCTCTGTGTGTCTCTGTGGATGACTGGATAAGACACCACAAAAAAAAAAAAAAATCACTTCTTCCTCCTTGTGTGGGTCTCTGTTTGTATTACACCACTTTCCTGTCTCTTGTGAAAGACATTTGACAGTGGAGTTGTGAAGTTGACAGAGGAAGCAGGACGACATAGGAAAAAAAAAGAAAAAGAAAAAAAGAAGAGCACACAATGTTAACACACACTTGATATAAGAAGCACTCGATGATACACTCCCACACACAGACGCAGATTATTCAGAAAGAGAGACGCTCCATTCTCACAGGCTGCTTGCTCCTGGAGGTAAGATTTCTGTATGTGTTTGAAATGAGTGTGTTTTGTGTGTTGATGGTCATCAGTCTGTGGGCAAACTGTGTCTTTTTGTGAATGTCATTCACCGTTTCGCAAGAGTTTCACCCCAAACCAGATTTTAGATTTAACTCAATTTTGGTGTTCTGTTCACTATTTGAGCAATAATTAAACTCTCAGCTTTGAATTCTCATTGTTACTCTCTCCCTTTCACACTTCCTCCTCTTTATTACAAGTTGTTGCGAAAAAAAAAAAAAAATAGCCATAGCGGATGCTGAAATGCTTATTTTAAATGACTGAAATACTTTCTTTTCCTATTACACTGTATTATCTGTAACATTAAACAATAAGTGTCTAAACCTGCTGCCTAAGTACACTGTTGACATCACATTTTACATCTGTGTGCAAATATGCCTTTGTGTTTTATCACACTTGGTCTGATAAAAAAAAAACTGTTACTGTCATTTCCCGTCTAAAAACATCATCTCACCATTGCATGTTGCATGACTCATTTAGGGGTGGAATAGTGTTTCCACCTTTTCTTTGTATTCAGTCAAACGTATTCCAACTTGTTCAGACTTGTACACGAGTTGCCTTTTAGGGTAGGGGCTAGAGGCGGAGCTAATTTCGGCGTCAGAAATATCTAGGCAGAAGCCTGAAGTTACAGGTATGTTGTACACCAATGCTGCGAATCACATATAAGTTACTTTGATTCCTTTTCATGATATTAAATTCATATACCCTGTTTAATATTGTGAGTGGTAACAATGAAAGCTGAGACTTTCCTGTTTACATCAGTGTGAAAAACTGTACAGAAATGTGCATCAAAGTGACTCAAAAAACATCTTATCTGATCCTGCTGATTTGCAAAAAGTTCCATTATTGCCTCTTGTGGAAGAAATCTGATTGAGAGAAATTTTAGTTATTAGATTACAGACTAAATCAGGAGAATAAAACATGACTTAAAGCCAACTCGAATGATTTATATATACTTCAAATGTCAACTCGAATGATTTATATATACTTCAAATGTCAGCTCGAATGATTTATATATACTTCAAATGTCAGCTCAAATTATTTATTCGAATGAATAAATTTGAATATTTCATATACTTTAAACACCAACTTAGATGATTTATATATACTTCAAATGTCAACTCAAATGATTTATATATACTTCAAATGTCAACTCAAATGATTTATATATACTTCAAATGTCAACTTGAATGTTTTATATATACACTTCAAATGTCAACTTGAATGTTTTATGTATATTTAAAATATCAACTTGATTTATTTATATATTTCAGATGTCAGCTTGAATGATTTATATACACACTTCAAATGTCAACTTGAATGTTTTATATATATTTACAATATCAACTTGATTTATTTATATATTTCAAAAGTCAACTTGAATGATTTATATATACACTTCAAATGTCAACTTGAATGTTTTATATATATTTACAATATCAACTTGATTTATTTATATATTTCAAATGTCAACTTGAATG
>CM075030.1:5952943-6002943 GCA_037576675.1 Pangasius sanitwongsei | reverse complement strand
GTAGAGGAACGTTCTGGCGTGCGACAAGGTCCTCATGTCTGCCATCTCGCCATCCACATCTGTGGAGCCGCCCATCTTCCACTCAGGTAAACCCGTCATTTATACAGCACTGCTACACTGACCTCGTACCACGCAACTCCTGTTTCAGCTTTAACGGCTAACGTCGTCACGTCCCGTTGCATTTTGTCACATTTTCGTAATCAGTTCATCATCTTCAGTAATTTGTTTGTAGCCTACACTAATCAGAATTCATAAGTATTTTCGGTTATTTGCTGTTACTTAATTGTAGGATAAATAAATGCAAGTATATTCTTATTAATTTGTGTATTAGCTTTTTTCACAAGATGTTCGGAAAACTGCGTGTCTAACTTTGCTGCCTGTGTGCTCAAGTAGTAGTTTTGTCCAATTATTGATTTTAATTACAGTGAAGACTGTTCTTGTACAATATTTGCACAGAGCAATCTGAGCATGCCCAGTGCAGCGTCGTACCTGCAGCACCTCCCACAGGACTTCCTGCAGCTTCTGCAAGCCTAGGCTCCGCCCCTTTCCTCCCAACAGCTGCGTGGCGTGGGCGTGTAGCATGCTGCCCCCCGAAATGCAGGCGGAAATGCAGAGTTCCACAAAAATCCAGGAGCTGCAGGAACAACGTGTGGTCTTTTGCCGAATAACAAGTCCTAGAAAGGACACGAAGGTACTGAAGATAAGTTCTGGTGCCAATTATTTAACCCTTTCATGCATGGTCTCAACACACATGCTCAATTTAAGGCATTTAATTTTTTGTTAACTGATGTTTGGCTAACTTCCTGCCATCGGGTTGAATAAGTTTAGTGACCTGATTGTGGTTGTTTTTTTGTTTGTTTTTTTGCTGCTTACAGATGACAATGCTGTAGTTCTCTGTGAGAAGTGAACTTCTTGACACGCCCTTGCAAACCACCATGTCCTCAGCCTCCAGCAACACCACCACACCCATATCCACGATCAGCACCGTTCCACAACCACTGGCCAACAAACGGGTACATATTCTCCTCAAACACACCTGTGAACACACAGGCACGTGTGACCTTTAAACTAAAACTGAAAAACTAAAAAGGGTACTGGTGTCCTTACGTGAGTGGTGTACAAACCCATGTATTTTTAATGTACACCCAGTTTTTGTGTTTATTCATACAGGTGTTTACGTATATCACAGTACCTCCGTCTCCTGTAACACACACACACAAACACACACCGGTGGAGAGATTCTGGTGATCGTCGAGGTCCTTGTCTTGTGATGAGGTCCCCTGATGGTTGGAGGTGGAAATGCAGAGTGCAGGAACAATGTGACTCAGCAAACGACCCCAAAAGTCCAAGAAAGGACACAAAGGTACTAAAGATAAGTTCTAGCCTTTATTTAACCCTTTCATGCGTAGCCTCAACATGTATGCTCAGTTAAGGCTGTTTTTTTTTTTTTTTTTTTTTTTTTTTTTTGATGCGATCTTATGTTTGCCTAAAATCACATTAAACCATTACTGTCATTTTAACGCAAGTCTTGAGACTCGAGATTTGCTTTTCTTAATTCACCATGTCTGGTATAAATTCACCAACTTTCTACACAAAATCCTAAATTAAGTATTTTTGTGCTAGACTCCAATCAACACCTTAGTTGTGGTTTTTTTGGGGGAATACAAGCATAGATCTGATCTCATTTCATCTACTAGCATGTTATTTTAATCATCACAGTAGAATGGTCACTATGACAACATTAATATGGCGAATTGGTTGATGATAGATTGTCTTGAACAATTAATTAACAAATTCCTGCTCTTTGCAGTGATTATACACAGTGATTAGTTTATTTCCTCATCCTCTGCTGAAGTTAGTTCCTGTCTATGCCACTGGAAGTAAACAGGCAAACAACCATAAAGGAAAGTGTGTTTTAAATATCACACTGTATGAGTTTAAAGTCAAGTTCTGCTGCGTTAACTTTTGGTTTACCTGGAAACTGGTCACGTGTTGCCCTCTAGTGTGAATGTAGGGCAGCTAATCCTCCCTTCATTCTACTTAAAAATATAAAATTGAACCTAGAGAGTCTTTAGAGAATCCTGAGCAGAAGAAATTGGTTATAAATAAATGTAATAAATTTAAATATTACTGTTATTATTGCAGATCTCTCATTGGTGGAAAGTTGTGTACAGTTCAAGTAGTTACTTGATAAAAATTCAACTGAACATTATCGTTATATTTACCTTTATTTCTTTTATTACATACTTTGCATTTATACATAGACTCTTTTCTTTTACACAGGTTACATGATCCAGTGTGTATATGTATATATGTACACGTTCAGTGATGAAAATGACAAGTGTGCGGTGTGAAATGAACCACGTGAGCTGTCTTTCTGTGTTCATGCCGAAAAGAAAATCCCACAGTTGTGAGCGTGTAGAAAAATGTACGTTCATGTCCAGGCGAGACTGAAATGCAGCAGTGACTTAATCAGAAGATCAAGTTATTTTGCTCCTAGTGAACTTTAGAACTGAGTTTGAGCTTACGTTCCAGGTGAACATCGATGATCTGCAGTATATTACAGTTTCTGCAAATGGAGATAAATATGGAGTCATAAAAAAAAAAAATTCAAAAATATGTTTATACAGTCTTTGAGTGTGAGGGTGAAAGAAAAATATCACAAATACACTGCAGTTCAAAAGTTTGGAATCTGAGTCAATCTAAATAATAGAAATCAGAAACCAAATATGCCATAGACGAGTAACGAGTATGTTTTATTGAATACGTTTTTCCCAAAATAAGTGTTATCAATTTCCGAGCTATGTTCTGGAATAATCTTTATATAAATGTTATAAATGATGCCAAGATTTAATTTTCCAAACAAAAGGTGTTCTGATTATTAATTTTACTATGATATGATATTATTCTGAATGTTATTTCATACTGGATAAATCTAAAGGTTTTTTTAACTTCTTACAAAGAAATCTGCAAACCTGTAAAGTCATAACCAAAGTGCTAGAATAATAATAATATAACCTGCAACAAAATGTATATTAAATTGAGAAAATTAATTCCAAACATTTGAGTGAATTTCCACTATTGAGCTATTTTGCTGTCAAAAGTAATCGTACATTGTAAAAAAAAAAAAAAAAAAATTACTAATCGTAAAAAATTAAGACAAGGATCGTAATTTTATTTCAGTCTGCAAAGCTGATTAACTTGCACAAATCCGCATATTGCAGCTATAAATCCTAACTTTTTTTTTTCCCCTTTCCCCTTCATGGACACAGGACAATATTTTTTAGCTACTAGTCAAACTACACGATTATAACTCTCTTGGTTTTAACTGAAACATCTCACTGGAGTAGTATTTTCAGGGGTGTGGCCAGGTGTATGGTTTAAGGGAATGGGCGGGGCCAGTCAGGTAGCTGCAGATAGCCTGAGCTTAACCTAAATCTTTTACAAGTTAAAAAGGCGAGAAAACAGATTTGCGAATTTTGCTCCCCAGCAGCCATTCAAGCCATTTAGCAATTCGAACTATTTTACGTGATGTCATGACGACAACAGAACGATGAAATGTTTCCATCTCTAATTCAACTTGTATCTCCGATTGTGTACCGTTTGGCATCACTATGACGTTTCAGGTTGTCGTCCAAAATCATTTCTCCGCCATGCTGCTTGGTTTTTTTGTTGTAAGAAATACGTGAGGGGGAATTTTGTCACGATTCTTAATTTATGCGCAAGTTTTTAATTTTTCTCAACAAACATTTCCATTGTAGCAACATTTCATGTATCAACAAATGGTTTATCTGCTAGAGATTAACAGAGTTTTTTTTTTTTTGTTTGTTTTTTTTTTTGGGACACTCATATTTTACAAATTGTTAATTTCCATTGCCTAAATCGAGACATGTTAAAGTGCTAAAACATTTTCCGAAACAAATCCTTGGATGGCATTATGGCTGATAATAATTTGGAGGTTACATATGCGATTACTTTTGACAGTAAATTAACACCCATAGTTGATTCTGCATTCTCTAATGAGGCAAAGTGTTTTCAGAAACCCTTTTAATACACTAGCTGCACATTCCAGTAAAAATCAAACTGAGATGTTGAGTTAAAAACAATCTAAATCTCACTGTGCATGTCATGGGTTAAAAATGGCCAGGAAATAAACAAGGTCCATGTACATAAATACACGTAGAGTACATTACATTACGCCAACCTCGCCAGGTTCTACCTGTAATATATCTATTCTACAGTATGTATATCAAAGATTTACAAAATAAAAATCAGCTTTCAATCATTTATGCATATAGTGGATGAAGAATGTAATGCAGCCCAGTGTGTCCACTCCTTACGGAAAATTCCTATTAGATTCCCAATTTTCCTTTTGGATATTCAATTTGAAGCCCGTAGTGACTTTTTTATTTAGAGTTCATGGTACCAGTGGTGTTTTGTTGTCAGATGTTCCCTCAGGTCACTAACGAGGCATTACGCTTTCCCTTACAGACTCTTCCACACTCTCAAGAATTGCAGCAAAATTACTACAAACCTCACCTAACTTGATTAATCCCCGATACTTAAAACCAGAGGCCAATGCGAACTGCATGTTATATCCGAAACGTGCAAATACTGAACTGTTTAATGCACTCCTTCTTCTTAAAAGAAGAGCAATGTGTTAAATCACGGCAGCAGAGAAAAAGTCTATCATGTCTTATCAGTTATATCACGACAAGACAAAAAGGGCGTGATCTGGAAAGAAACAGAGAATGAATTACAGCATCCGGGTGTGTAGCTAGCACGGAAACTCTGTTCATCGAGTTTAATTTCTACGTGAACCTCTCATGCTTTCCAGTTGAGGAGCTACAAAGCCATGCTCCATTGCTGTGCACGGTATGGTGGAACATAATAACTTTCTTTAGGATCGTCTTCATATAATCCAACTGTACAATATACATAGAATACTGCATTATAGGAGCAAATATTTCATGCCTCTTCTCTTAGAAAATAGCTGTAAGCATCCAAACTCTGGTACACTTTTACCATTTCTCTGGTGTAAACACACTCCGTATCAACAAGGTAATGATGTGCATCAGGGTAAGTCGTTTCTTCAGGCACAAGTTTTAAGCCCATGGGGAGGGGGGAAAAAATCTGTCTTCTCATGTTCTTGTTTAAAGGATCCGGAAATGTATTGTTAATTTCTGTATATTTCTTGTTTGCTTCGCATTAGATTCATGACGTATGAGCTAGTCATTTTGTTTCGACAGCTTTACGTTTAAAAATGGATCCATCGCAAATGCTTTAGGAACGGACATGCGCAGTAACTTCAGTGAGAAAAACAGTAAGGAAACGTTCAATATGGTTTAGTGATGAATATGATCTCTATTCTTATGGGTCAGTAATTTGTAATTGATGCTATTGGATCTTCATGGCATACTGTTAAAATATGATTCCTAGAAGGTCCAATTTGCATTGGTCACTGATTAGAATATGGTCAGATTATCTAGAAGGTTCTTAGTGGATGTCTATAGGTCAGCCATTTTGTTCTTTGGGTTACTGATTTGTAAAATGGTTCTTGGAGGATTTTTTTTTTTTTTTTTAAATTGGGTTAGTTATTGGTAGTCTCATTTCAGGAGTTTCCTATTGGCCTAGTCATTAGTTTTATGCAAAGTTCCATTCGTTGCATTCTGGGTTTTTGAGGTCCAGCATGGCAGCCTAAGAGGAAGAATGATGAAATATTAGTGTCCTAAATCTACTTTCCCATGATTACTCTTAGAAAAGCCATAATTTTGAATTTCTCCAGTGGGAATATTAAGGGAATTTTTCCGTAAGGTGTATAACAGCACACACTTTCAACCCTGTGCCATAAAACATGAGCGTGTCTGTGATGGAGTGTATCTTCTATATCAGTGTGTATCAGGTCAGTATACACCACTCTGTATTAGTGATTAGTCATGCTGTTGTGCTGATAGATGAGTCTCTCTACTGCAGAGTGAGTCTAAATGACTGAGTTTGTACCGATATGTTCTGAGTGCTATATAGTGTATCAGTAAGATGGTAATGGAGTCTAGAGCTGAAAGTTTAATGGGATAAAAGTTCAGAGACTTGGTCCTGGTCAGTCCAAGTCCAAGTGTGTTTGAACAGATGTTTTCCCTTTGCTGTACTATTAGATGTACAAAACACATAGGAAATTTTCAGAAGTCTCCTTTGAAAAAGTGGCTTGTCCTGGAGTATTAATATTAACATTTAATGAGCATTGATGAGTTAGGCTACTTCAGTGTTCACGCATGTATTTTTAACTATGATCTGGAAATACTTTTGAAAATCCATTTGCGCTCCATGCTTTGAATATTTAATGAGATTATTGCACGTAGCCTCTTCAGTGCGAGAGATTATATAATATATATTTATTTATATTTATATATAAGAAGTATCTACAGGCTAGTTTGACACTGAACTATGTCTATAAGCGTGTACAACAGTCCGCTCCTTTGTTGTTGTTTTCTTTTTCTTTTTTTTTCTTCATCTTGCATACTATTTTAGGAGGCTAATCTATGTTATCTGAATATACCACTACATACTCAAGTGTGAAATGGGGGGTGTGCTGAGTTACAGATCATGAATCTTTTTTTTTTTTTTTTTTTTTTTTTATACCCCACCCCCCAATACTGCACTTCGACTAGGTCTACTCGCTATATCGGTTATCATAGCAACAGCCAGGTAGAATTGTTACTCGGCCATTTGACACCCAAGCAAAAATAACTGAGCAGATGAATCGTAAAATTGGGGGGTTGAGGTGGTTAAGAAAAAACAAAAATCTGGACGTACAAAATGGCGCCCCAAATTCACGCAAAGCCTTCTTGTCTTCAGTCGTCATTTTTGTTTGTTTTTTTGAGACCGTCTGACCAGAAACATTCATGTTTTCATGAAAGGTATAAACATCAAGGTGTCCCGGGTGTCATCGTTCATTTGAGAACGTCTCCATTCGATGGGAAACTGCACAGTTTAGCACTCATGCAAAATGTAGCTGCGGATTCAACTTGGGAAAGCTGCCCGTGAGACGGGTGTGGAGAAAAGACCCAGTTTCAGCAAATGCCGTGCATAGCACATCCTGATTATCTCTCTCTCTGTCTCGGGTATAATTAAACCACTAGTGCTGAGCGATAACATTTGTCCAATTGACATGAAGAAAGCTTTTCTGATCAACAGTTTTAACCTGTTTAAATTTGCAAACATGCTGAAATCGCTTCCACTTAACGACAAAACAAATAAACTGCTTGGTTTTGGGTTATTTCGGAAGATTAATTTTCATGATTTAACATCACACATCAGCACCTCCTTCCTTTCCATCATCCATTTTGCTAGTTTGAAACAAAATATTTTCCCAGGTCAAAGACTAAACGGGTTTACGCTGCCTTATAGTACAATTGCAGTAGCTAAAAGTAAAATGAGCAATTATTTACTCTTTTCTTTGTTGGAATTCTGTAATCAAATCATTATTTTTATTAAAAAAGAATGAAACTGAGTAGAAAACATCCCACTGTCTAGTAAAGTCATAGAATTAACCCCCTAAAGTCACAGCTTATTATTCACTTGTGCACCTTTTAAGCACTTAATTCATAGTTATGCATTATTTAATAAATAAGGAACTACTTTTTCTTTTATTTATTGCTGTTTCATAATTCACTAATGAAATATTAGTCTCCATAGAATTAAACTTGACTTTTCTGTCTTTACTACAGAAAATAAATGGTGTAAATTAGTGCGATTCATGTCATGGCTTCCATGGCAACAGCACAGTGTGTTTTTGCGGTTTATTCTTGTCATTAGTCTGTTTACCTGATTGTTGTTACCTGCCTCTTGTTTCCCCTGAATTAGTGTAGTTGTGATGTCTTGTCATGCTTTTAGCACCTCTAGTGCTGGGGGAAAAAACATAATGTCTAATGGAAATTGGTCCATTTCCCATCGATATGATGGGAAATGACTTTGTTTGTTAATGGAAACCATTAGGAAGTATTATTTTTTTTCCCAGCACGAATAATTTTCTAGTGGATTTCTGATTTCTGTGTACAGTTTGTACTGTTTTATGGCTGTTGGTTTGTTTGTTTGTTTATTTATTTATTTATTTTTCTACTTGTTTTCCAGGTTTATAATTATGAACTTCCGTTGTTTAGCCCCAGGCTTTCCATTATAACTAGGTTTTGTAGAATTGCCCTAATAAACACTTTTGCCTTACATTTAAGTTATGCGTTCAATTTCTTTACAAGTTTAAAAAAGGAAGAAAAATTAAATAGCAAAATAATATCAAAAGTTGCTTTTTTACAACTCTGTACTTCTAGATGTGTCTGATGGAAAGACAGCATGTATTTAGAGGTTAAATAAGGAATATTCTACTAATTGCACTTTTTTGATGGTTTTGATTGGTTCTTTTTCTCTGCAGGTCCAGGAACCTTTGAGATTTTGATGCATCACTCAGCACTAGTAGCTAACTAGCTTTTCAGAAAACTCCTACAGAAGATCCGTCATCCAGAAAGTCTAGAAATTCACACAACATCCAGCCATCCCGGTTGAAGGCCAAGAACAAGTGGGCTCTTATATGATGAAAGCAGGGTTTGGATAGAGATGGATGAGGCTTCTGGAGAGGACACTCTAATACATTTATATGGGGAATGTTTCAAAAGACAGGGTGAAAACAGACACTGATGTGTTAAAGGGGTAACTTTTTTTTTTTAAAGGAACTACAGCTGAGGTTCAGGTTCAATTTCAAGTTCCTGCCTTCATGAAAAGGGGCGGAGCTTCGCCGAAAGGGTGCTTTGCTGGACTGCATGACTGAAATGCATGCGTCAGATGGAAACGGGGCAGATGATGATCTTGTCCTCCAGCATGACGCTGACCACCAGGAAGACGATGTAGAGAAGGAACATGATGAAGCCCAGCAGCTTGCTCATCTTCCATTTACAGGCTGCGATGGAGATGATGACGAAAAGGAGCATGAGGAAGAGGAGCACGATGGCACAGAAGAGGCCGTTGCTGCTCACCGCCACGGGCTGCAAACCATTTGCCAAAGTGTACATGAGCCACGGGAACGGTAACCTGAGGAGAGACAGGAGATCAGAGGTGAGCCTATTCATGGAACATGTTTTCCTTCTTGCGGTTTAGCTAAACTGGTAATTTCTTGCACTGGGAATTAGTCTGTTAAATTGAAAAGGACTTTTCTTGATATAAAATGAGCACTCTTATAAGATGTGTCTGTGCTGCAGGGTTTTTTTTTTTTGCCTTGAAAAGTGTACCTGGATGCAAAACATTAGATAAACCTCTGACATAAATAGTAAAATATACCTTTCTTAGATAAAGTAACTGATTTTCTTCTATAATATTAGTTTGCTTGTTTAATTTGTTAAATTAACTAAATCTCACTTGCCTTTATTTGCAGTGTATTTGCCATTCTGTTATGCTTTCTACAACATTAATGGTTGTTATGGACTGTGTGTATGCAAGGGTTTAATATTACCTTACATGCATTTCACACACATCTTCGTAAGGAACGTTGATTGACATGTTTATTACTGTAGATAATTGATGCAATGTCTAAACATAACCTTAACCTCAGTATTTTGAAGTGCTTTTAGTTTTTCCAAATATCTGTCTGTAAGGACAGGATGATTGTGAGGACATTTGACCCTCTCCTATCAATGTGAGGTCCTAATACCGCATCTGTGCAAACACACAACAACGAAAATACAAATTAAAGCCCGTGTGCCATGTTTCTCACCCTACGGTGATGTCAAAGATGTTGGAGCCGACCGAGCTCGACACAGCCATGTCCCCGAGACCTTTCCGGGCCACAATGACGCTGGTGATGAGATCTGGGATGGAGGTTCCAGCTGCCAGGATCGTCAGCCCCATGATCTCCTCCGTGATGCCGATGGTCTCGCCAACCTGCAGAGGAGACGCCCAACAGCATGGCGTTAGAGCAAGATCCACTCAAGCCAATTTCTCCAGAGTAAAGTCCTAAATGATTCACTCCAAATTTTAACCAGAGCTGTTTAACTGGATTTCATGTGAACATACTGTAGTTGTACAGAAAGCCATGACCGCTAACCCTGCCCCTTATAATAACATTATCCATAAATTAGCTTCATATATTTCTTAGGAATTTGAAGTATGTCATCATTTCAGGCCTTCCGGGGGTTTTTTTTTTTCTTTGTTTGTTTTTTTTTAACCAATAGTGTAAACAAATATCAATTTCAGTACAAGTCTTATTCTGTTTGTGAAACGTACGAGACAATACAGCTTGAGTTCATTGATCGTATAATCTCAAACAAATGTTAACAAACCTGGTCTAGATGTGTGGCACACCCAAGCTACATGAACGCAGTTCTGAGATATAGTGTTGAGTATGAGTAACAGTCATATATGGCAATAATGTGGTAGATGTATACAAATATGGGTAATGCTGTTAGCTTTCCTTATTTTTTTTCAGCAATTTAATACCATTCTACCACTTAAAGCATTGGACTTGGATATGCTGATTATTTCTATTTAATTCCCACTGTCATGGTGAGTTGATGGATTCTATTTATTTTGGACATAAACCTTATCAAAGTGGGGTCTGGAGACCTGCAGGCTGTTGTTAATAAATAGGATTTTTTATTTATTTATTTATTTTTAAATAATGTGACAGTGGTGGAAATCACTATCCACTATTATCATAAACATTAGATCAGTTTCTAAAAAAAAAAAAAAAATCAGCAACTTGGAAACAAGTGCGATTTTAATAAAACTAGGACACAGTAGGTGTTAGTGATACGCAATGGTGTGAAGATACCGTTTTGGGATTTGTTGGTGGAAATAAAGTTTTAATGTCTGTGATAAACATGGTAGTGTATCCTGTATCTGCGTTAATATTTTTGAGTGGCTGGATTATATACTTAAAAGCTTTGAAAACTTAAAAGTGCGAAGAAGACCATCACTATGCAGGAGTGTTTAAATTCATTAACTGATTCTTGATGTGTTTTGGGTGTGGTTTTCAGAGCATAAAAAACATTTTAAAATGCACAAAAAAATTAACTCCACAAACCAAGCCGCACAAACCATTACAGTTTTCCTGTGAGGATAAAAATCCTCTTATTACTGTCCTAATTCCTGCTGCTTCCCAACTTCACAAACTGCCAAACTTTCCTCCCCAGACACAACAGCCTACACTCTGTTACTGACAAAAGAGAAAAGAAAAAAGGCGTCGATACGTTGCTTATAAAGCCAATTTAAATCGTTGAGTCATTCTTCCACACGCCAATGAGTCACAAAGCAGCGCTGGCATTTTTGGCAGCAGCAGGAAGAGGTGTCGCTGATCCAGCTGATGTCATTTTCTAGAATTAGTCGAAAACTTCGGCTCATGCACAGTACGATCTTCCCATACTTCGTTATCTGCTCACTTAACTGCAGCTTCCAGAAGCCTCTTTTCTGCACTACTTATATTTACAATATATATTTTTTTAATCCATTCATTTCTGTAAAGCTGCTTTGTGACAATGTCCATTGTTAAAAGTGCTATACAAATGGTAACTCAGTGGTTAAGACGTTGGACTTCTCATCGGAAGGTTGAGAGTTCAAATCCCAGCACCACCAAGGTGCCACT
The DNA here is from genome assembly GCA_037576675.1 of Pangasius sanitwongsei. Classification (NCBI taxonomy): domain Eukaryota; kingdom Metazoa; phylum Chordata; class Actinopteri; order Siluriformes; family Pangasiidae; genus Pangasius; species Pangasius sanitwongsei. The sequence goes on along the minus strand of CM075030.1, from coordinate 5,991,323 downwards.
GCTGGGCCCTTGAGCAAGGCCCTTAATCCTCAACTGCTCAGTTGTATAAGTGAGATAATTGTAAGTCGCTCTGGATAAGAGTGTCTGCCAAATACCCTGAATGTGTATCTACTGTGTGTGTGTTTGAGATGAATGCTTAGGTGAGTTGTCACTTTTGTCCATGTTTTGACTCAAGCACTTTTGTATTTTGTCTCATGTGTGTTTTCTTTGCACCTGATGAGCCAACCACACCATCAGGTAGGAGAAGCAAGCGATCCAGCAGATGGCGCCCAGGAACGTGATGGGGAAAAACTTCTTTGATGTCTGCAATAATAAAAATAATGATGATTATTGTTGAATTTCATTCTTTATTATTTCAAGAATTTTAACACTTCAATTTGCCTTATTTTTAATACTTAATAATCACCCTCAAGTAGGCATAATGATGCATGTTGGCAGTTTCATTTTTAACCAGTGCCTGATCAGTGAGAATGGTAGTTTATACCTTGAAAAAGGCAATAATAATACTTGGCTAGCTTGGCAGTCAGCTTAGTTAGTTAGCTTAGCTAACACATTTCCAATAAATGTCATTAATGCTCTAGAAATATGGTAATACTCCAAGAATTTACGGAAAAAGAAGACTACCTGGCAGACGTCAAAACACTAAACCCCACACGAAACAGGTAGTTAGCTTAAGTCCCATTTCCAGTTAAGTTATTTAAGTAACCCATTTTCTTGTTTCTGAAGGTTTATCGATATGTAACAGATGTTAAAATAAACAAAAGTGGTTTTGTTTAAAAGTCCTTTTCTGGAATGTTCAAGTACCCATGGCTGCAGAACCAGGGGTCCAGGGGGTGGAGTCAGACCTGACCAAGCTCCTCCTACCTGGTACACAGTCAAACCAAAAGCCCAGGGGGTTGGACACAAGTCGTATTTAAGCCTGGGTTTGTTGTTCCATGTTGTTCCGAGTGTCTCGTGGGTTAGCAGATTTTAGGTTAGGCTTATAGGAGGAGTTCAGCTCCACCCACTGAACTTTTGTTCTTGCAGCAGTATTAAGAATCCATAATGTTAATATTTATAATGTTTAGCCTCACCCATTTGTTTCATTGACATGCTCACTGTGCCACAGTCTGATCACTGAAATAAAAAATGGCACTGTCGTGTATTAGAAGTCCTATTTCGGGAATGCCGATTTTTTTTTTGTGAATGTTAATTTTAACTCATTGTCTACTTTGGTCTATAAATTTGTTCCACTGTTTTCCGTATCTTCAAATGTTTGCAGCAGTCAATGACAAGGACCCCTCATTTCCTTCACTGTAAAAACATGTTCTATGTTAACTCTACGTTCAATGTATACAAGGTCCTGCTTTCCCCTACAGAGCTCTACAGCACCCATAGTGGTCATAACGTTACACTGCATACCTCTAAATTCTGGTTTATGCTTCGTCAAAACGCTTCTCAAACCAAATTTGGAAAACCCTGAGCGTTCTTAGTCTTTCAGAACAGTTGGAGGATGTTAGCTGTCCGTCAAATACACACTCACGGGCTTACGGACGTCTGGCAGCGTGATCCACAGCGGGAAGACGATGGGGAGGAGGAAGAGATATGTGAATCGCTTACGACTGCTCTCGGGCCACGAAAGGCTCAGGGGCTGATCTTCCTCATCGTCTTCATCACCCTGTTTGAAGAGGATTAAGACGAACTGTCATGTCGTACATACACACACACACACCATGTCCAATTAGAGTGGTGTAAATTCCCCCTTGGACAACCAGCACTTGTCTGAGCATGCCACATAAGCTAGGTGTGCTAGGTTTTCCAACTGTCCTCTTAGACAGAAGCAAATCAATACAAAGTTCGTCTGACTAATCCCCTTTATGCCAGTGGGCGTGGTCTCTTCCAGGATGACCCCACCCCCATCGACAGGGCACAAGGGCTCACTGAATAGTTTGATGAGATTTGGAGTGATGTGTTATTAACCACGTTACCTTATTACCTTACTAACACACATCACATTGGTTTTTTCCTTTAATTCGTCACCCGTCTGTATGGTTTGGTAGAATAGATCCTGTAGGAGCATCCTACTGAATCGATTGGTCACCTGGTTACTTGTTGTAACCTTGGTGATCAGAGCCAAAGAAAAAAAAAGCTAGACACAATCTTGCACATACACCCACACACATCCTCACACTCTTTCAGTCTCAGATGCAAATGCATACGCATTCACTTTTCCTTTAACATCTCTGACAGAAGGAACTGAGCATCTTGAAAAATGGGTCAAGTGTCTGGAACAGGCAGTGCAAAGGCAACTCTGACAGCATGAACATGTTCCCAGGGGAGGTTTTTTTCTTTCACACACACACACACTCACTCATTTCTTAGCAGGCCCTTCAGTGTCATTATTATATCACTATAGTTATAGTGCTGAATTAACAAAATATAATTAAATACATAATTAAATCACTTTAATAAATGCATAAATAAATGAATCTATCAACAAATTCATCAATGACTACATTAAAGCTATATAATAGCTTATTTAAACATTTATATTTTATTATTTAATGATTTCAGGCTTTAACATGCAAAATAAAGGGACAGGCTTCCTTTATGTCAAGTTCTTATGATTGGACAGCAGGCTAAAAACTAATTATAAGATTATTATTTTAGGAAAAAAATGATAAATTGTGATAACCAATTACACCGAACGTGTTTTCCGCTCTCCTCTCCGTCTCACAAAAGGTAGACACAAAAGCAGACAGCTAAATTGTTTTCATATCAAATTAAAAATGTAGGAATATTTAAAAGCCGCATGAACAATATCATGAACAATGTCTTTCCTACTCATATGTGATCACTCCATTGTGAGACTTATTTTTCTTATTTGTTGGGATAAGTAGATGTAAATAAAATTAAATATTGTTTTGGTTAATATACACGTTTTGCAAGCTGTTTGAAATTCCACCTGTCCAGTTTCCTTTTCCAAAATTTTTTGCTCCTTTCCAAAATGAACGTCTGTTGAAGTTTGCGTGTTTACGTCCCTGCTTACGTGTTAATAATCGCCGATAGCTAAGTACATCATCACCCTATTATATTACGCCCTATGTAGTGAGCATATATAGTGTAAATTTAGTACTGCATGTTGGCTCAAAGAACTATTTCTGCATGAAGATAAGTTGAAGATGCTTGATTGCTGTGGGGGAAGAAATCAGAAACAGTTTATAAAGTTCAAAAAGTATTTTTGTTTGCTGAATCCTTTTTTGCTGTGATCCACAAGACATCGCTGTAACTTGAGCAAGTCAGTTTGTCAGCATGAAGCGTTTCTTTCTGTCAGCAAACTGCCACGGAAAGTTGTGGAACAAAACAGATGGTGTGACAGGACAAACTCAGTCTGGTTGCATCTGTGATGAAGTCTGTCTGAAACTGAGGCACAAAGTGGCTGAAGTTTAAGAAGACAACAATTGTTTTGTTTTGTTTTGATTTTGTGTAGCAGTGCTGCTAATGTTCATTCTGTCTGCGCTAGACTAATTAACCTCCAAACACAACCGAATACGACTTTTAATTAATTAAATGCGAATTTAATTTCAATGCAACGTGACAGTTCTAGTCTATGATAATGCTAATCAGTCGTTGCTAGCAACGACGTAACATTATTTCAGAGATAAAAAGTAATAATCGATATAAAATTATGTTTAATATTATGTATATTTTAATATAGGTTTATTTTTTTTATCTCAACTTCACCACCACTGCTTGTCCTGTAAATTAAATCAGATCATGTCAACTGAGTAACATTCCAGTTGAATATTTTTTTAAATAAGAATAATGACTTTTACTCGACTGAGGCATTGCTGTATTCGCTCAAACGACTTTCGAATCTGTGTCCTAAATTGAATTCGTCATGTTGTCGGGCACCAGAGACGGTTGAAGGTGCAGGTAAAAAGGTTTAATTTTAACAGGCAAAGAGATGCGAATCGTGAAGCAAAGTTGAAATCAATATGAACAGGAAGTGGTCAGGCGATTAGCAAACGGGCAAAACAAGACAAGACTAGATTCACAAACCAGGCGACAAACAAAGATCAGAACAAGATAAACGATGTGTGTATGTGCGTGTGTGTGTGAGAGAGAGACTGAGTCCAGGTGTACTTGATCAGTAATCAAGTGAAATCGAACGTGTGTATCAGGAGTTGGTGTCCTTGGCGACCATGTTTGTAGGCCGCAGTGTCTCTTGGGAGTTGTAGTTGGATGCCGATTCGGCATTGCTGTGACACGTTTGGACCACGATTGAAAAAAGAGCTACTTAAAAGCAATAAACTCAGGACCATAAGTTCAGCTATTGACAAAATGTGCTAATGATGTGGGCTTGTTCATTAGCACGGTAAAAAATTAACATTGTAACCATGTCTCTTTACAAAAGAACTAATTTAGGGATTGAACAGCAATCGGGGTGAATGAAAAAGTTCATGGGGTAAATACATATGCTTGACTTTGGGTAGGTGTGGCAGGGAGGTGGGGGGTAAATGCAGCTATCAGATATTATGCTGCAATCAATTTACCTTGGAGGTGGGGAGGCGGAGCTCTGAATGACGTTATTTTTTACCTCAAGGCACAAAGTGGGGAAAAACACGGACGCTAGCAACCAGCTAGCTAGCCAGTGATGAGTAATGTATATTTTCCTCCTCAAAACAATGCACTGTATCATCAGTGTTACAGATTTAACAAGAGAATATGCCTGTATGTTGATGATCTAAAGCTAATACTTGTATATTCTGTCTAACTCATTTAAAGGTCAGAAGAGCTACTTTGTTCACTGCTGATGCTGTGTGTGGCCATTTTGATTTGATGTCACTTGCTGAGCTCGGCGTTGAGAAGACCACCCAGAGTTCCTGAGTAGAAATTCCGAGTTCAGGGGGTGATTTTTCCTGGTCAGAGATCGACTTCTCAATTCTTACATCTTACACATAACATGTCACTACTTGGTATTTCATCACTCATGTCCCTGAGACCTGGCTGGGGTTTGATATTGGACTTAGTGTAAAGTGGCCTGTTAGCTAAAATGAGTTTAACACCCCATGGTCTTTTTTTGTTTTTTTTTTTTTGCATGTTGTGTTTATAGCCAGGTTACACTCTGGTTCGTGAGTATTCTTTGCGAATCACACACAGGCTGTTGTGTGAACACTGCGCTCATTAGTTATGCATCATGCGTTGTACGTTACATGGTGCACAATGTTGTTGTTCTTCTTGTTGTTCTCAGGCAGCAGCTCATTAAGGGAACTGCTGAATCAGAACAGTCAGCTTGCTGTGTGTGTGTGTGTGTGTGTGCGCGAGATCTCCATCTTTAACACATTCCCAGGTGATCGCTGGCTCCTGGTTGCGTGAGATGGGAAAAGCATCCAGGAATATGCACTGGAAGTGCACCATGGGAAAAAGAAAATCCACAGCACGGGCACGTAAGGTCACTAACCATTCTCGGGGAATTAAAACGCTACAGTAAACTAATCGATGGAGAACTGAATGAAATTTCTGATTGAACTAGGAGCATAGAAGTTGTAATAATCTGTAAATTACAAATAAATATAAATATAATTAAATGTTAGTTACATTTAAAAAGCAGCTCAAAGTGCTTTAACCGAGAAAGAAAGATACAAAATGTAGTCAAAATAAAGTAGGAAAATAAGCTAACAATAAAAATACAAACAAATACAACAAATAATAGCAAGGATTTAAAAAAAAAAAAAAGTAAAGAAAAATATATATAAATTTTAATAACAAAAAATAATGGTCAGAAATCTTGTTAAAGAGGAAGTGATTTTCCAGAGAGGAGTCAGAAACTTCAGTACTAACTGATATGGACCAGCGTTGCGTTATTTTCTAAATCCATTTTCGCTCCTCTCTGTGAGAGCTCGTTTCTTGGCCGTTTTCAAGTAAAAATAGCTGCAGTTTGAGGTGTTGGCTTTTAAATTGACCTTGAGCTCCTGTGGTATCTCTGTGTGTGTGTGTGTATGTGTGTGTAGGATCAGGGGCAGTGAGCAGGAGGAGTGGTGTAATTATCAAGCAGGATAACTCGCATCACTCACAGGTGCCAAGCCAGCGCCGCTGCTTCCTGCCAGACGCACACAGGTGCATTATGGGACGGCAGTGTGCGTGGGCCGCCGAAAATAGATCCAGCGGGAGTTTGGCAGAGGGGAGAGCAAAGTGTCAGCAAAACCTCTCTCTCTCTCTCTCACACACACACACACACACGCACAAACCCAGAAGAGTGTCGGAGATAACAAGAAGGCACTGAGGGTTCAGACTAATGGTCTCAAGACGGATTTGAGTTTCTGCTGCAGATGCAAACAGCAGTACTTGTACAATCAGGACATGAAGCACAAAATTATGGACTTAAAACCGAAAAGAATTCTGGCATTAAGTAAAGTAATGAAGCTGTTTTTGAAAGAAAACGATGGGAGTCACTGCAAAACAGGAGCCGTAAACACAGAAACGATCCAGCTAAAAAAATAAAATAAAATTAGTACACAAAAAAATTAAAAACTGAAATTTTGAACGTACGGCTATAAACCACATTATTTAAAAAGTAACTATAAATATTAAATCAAACAGATAATAATGATTAAAAAACAACAACTATACATACAAAAAGTCAGTGATAAACAAACTTCTACTGACCTACTGAGGTGAACTGTCTTTTAATGATATTTAATAATATCATTACTGCATTCAGTTTAATTCTCGGCATATGGTCTTAAACAGAAATCATTTCATTCCATTTGTTTCTTTGGTGATGTTATCTGTTTTTTTCTGAAGTACTTTTTTACTTTATCGTCAGTTCATGGATTCAATTTAGCATTTAAGATGGACATTTTGTAAGAAACACACTACTTCGAGTAGGTTTCACTACTGTATGGATGTTATAAATGATTAAATTTATACATAGGGTATATATTGAGTATAAAAGTTTGTATACCATCAGGACAAAATGGAGACAGCAAAAAAAATAAATGTTTTGTGTGTTTGGCTTCACAGAAATAAAAAACAACAGTGTAGCTGTAGATATTAATTGTAAAAAGGGTAGAAATGTTCTCTAAATTGTAAACGTTCATGTCCACCCTATGCCTTTGTAACTGCCTCTGATTTTTTTCATATCCAAGGCAAAACTTTGACTTGTGTACAATTTACATTTTTACAATAAATTTCATAAGTGCTAATTTAAGTGTTTGGTGAAGAGGTATGTATTTAGGCTACAGTTGAAGACTTGGTGTAGAATATGCCTTCATTTCATTCTGTACTACATTTTTGTTTGGGCGTACAAACTTTTGCACCATATAGTTCACATAAAAGCAAACTAGGAAGTGTTTAGGGGAAGTCTGTAAAGGTTTAATTTAAGGGATTACAATCAGGCTGATACACACTTCCTGTTTTTGCACCAAGACTCAGTCTGATTCCAGATAGAGAGAGAGAGAGAGAGTGTGTGTGTGTGTGTGTGTGTGTAAAGTAAATGACTGATAGGGCATGTGTTATGTGTGTGAGTGGCAGGCCGTATAAACTGATGTTGTGTCTAAGAGAGCTGGAACGGAGTGTGTGTTTTCTGGCCCCAGGTGACCCGGTTGTCACGGTGACATTGAGAGGGCACTGTTCCTGTCTGCACGCAAGCTGCGCCATCTGTTCGCCTGGCACCGTGCTGCGCCAACAGGGGGCAGGAGGTGGTAGGCTTTTCATCAAGCAAACAAGAGGGAAGCCAGGGAGTATTTCTCTGTGTGTATATATATATGCGCGTGTGTGTGTGGGGGGGCGGGGGGGAATGGTACAGTAGGAAGGTTAAATAATAAAAGTGTTCTTCCCTTTGAGTATAAAGTGCAAACTCATTACCTTCTGTTATCAGTTATTCTTGACCTCAAAGTTATTGAGGCACCTCAAACACACACAAGTAAATGTGTGAACATCACGTTACATGAAAATAAAAACCTGCGTGAAAAAAATCATGTGTAAAACTCTGTCAATAATTGTGTAAATGTTCAAACGTAAATACTGTTAAATCTTTCAATAAATGTGAATATTTTGACATATGTGATATGCCCAGGGTTGCCAGATCTGCACAAATACCTCCAATGCAGAGGCACTATTAAAACGTCATTATTACACATTTGTCATTAATAAACAGTATTAATGAGAATGAATTAAAAAATATAACAACCTGCATCGACAGTCCAAATGTATGGAGTACTGCAAAACTGATACTTTTGTATGGCTCCCCACTTTAAAAAAAATTGTAATACGTGGCTACAACATTACCGTGTAAGAACAAGATCCTAACGACATAGGCCCTGTTCATACCTGGTATTAACATCTGTCACAAGTGATCTGAGCACAAGTGGACAGCTGAAACACATAGCTGTTTACACTTGGCATGTCCTGGAATCCTGTCTCATGTAAATGTATGCTCTGCTTCAAAAGTTTCAGTCATGTGGTCTTATAAACAAATGGGAGATCAGATGACAAAAGAAACTATGAAAAGCAGCTGCTCTCATCTCTGCTGTTTTAGCATTGCCTTTCTCTATTAGCCTAGTGGTGGAGAACACGATTTGCAAACAGATCTAATTGATTATGTACTGTATTTTGAAGCAGGGCCATGATGCTGTCGATCAGGCGTCTTTCAATGCTGTCCAGGACGCGTCGAGAAGCTTCTGCGTTCACACTGATGTGGTCATACGCGTCTCAGACCACACTCGAAAAATGGTTTGACTGATCGGATCACAATGCGTCACCGAGACACACTGGACCACCTTCACACCTGTACTTAGAGCAGTCCAGGTACGATCAGATCACCCAGGATGCACATTAATGCCAGGTGTTGCCTTAGCGATCAGAGGGAACGCGATAATTAAGTCATGGGTACATTTTAATAAGGTGTGATTATTGTGTGGTGTCACTAAACCTGTGTGCAGTTTACAGGGTTTTACGGAAACAACCACACGCTCGGTGTGTACATATATCATGATGGGCTCTGGACAAAATGATCAATTTTGCAGTAAAAGTTTGCACCTGGGAACACTGTCTATACCGCGATAATAGTCTAGTACAATAGTCAAGTTCATCAAATGGAATATGTAATCAGACATCCCACTTTTATTTTATTTTTTTTTGCATCTTCTGTTTTTTTGTGCAGAATGCAACAAAATTACAACTGAAAAAAGGCACAAATTGCTTAGTACATCAGAGTCTTTATTGAAAATCTGTGTGTGTGTGTGTGTGTGTGTGTGTGTTGTTAAACTGACTCACCGCGTCGCCCTCTTGGCCCGCAGTGCCATTCAGAGGTGGAGAAACTTCCACCTCCACGCTGGAGCTATTCGGGAGGTTCTTATCTAAAATAAACACAACACACTGTTAGAGCACAGTTGGCTGCAGGAGGTGTGTGTGTGTGTGTGTGTGTGTGTGAAAATAAGTCTGAACACTGATAATACCGGTCAGACAGAACATCAAAGAAAGCGTGTGTGAATGGCGCGGTGCCATTTGAGTTGTGTTAAGATGCTAATATGGTAATGTGGCTCTGTTAGCATAATTGGTGTGTGGAAATAAGAGAGGTGTGTGTTCATCAGGATGAATGTAGATCAGACAGGAGAAAAAAAGATTATAAATTACAAAAATGAGCCATAATTTACTAAGTTTTATTATGATATTTTGGGTTTCAAACTCTGACTCATGATACTAGCCTAATTTTACTGTGCTACTTAATGCTAATTACGGCTAGTTTATGTTTAACCATCTAACTCCTAGCGATAGAAAAAGTGCAGAAATGATACTTAAGTGAATATATATGGTTATTTTTTGCAAAAATCTTACTTAATTAAAGGATGAAATCTCAAGTAGCACTTACACTTGAGGGAAAGTAAAAAACTATCCACACTTAAATGTATATAAAATTATAAAATTGATCATTTTAACTAAATTCGGTTTCAAAAGTTGGGACAAGGTTTTTTCTTTTGGTCTCGCACTTACAAATTTGGAACTCATCATGTACCTCAGATTGTATAAAAAGTGATGAAGGTTAACGTTAACGATGGTTGCTTTTTTTTCTACAACTTTATTCATATTAAATAGAATAACATTCGCCTCTGTATGTTAGAATTCAAGTTTTTATCCATTAAAGTAACATTAATGTATGAATAGCCAAAGAGATCACTGATTCTCATGGAAAGATAGCTACATTAACTGTAGCTAATATATGTTGTCTCATTAATATTCAAACGCATTCAAATACTACAATATTACAGAAATTTGACAGAGCTAATCTATGATAATGCTAACTGCTAATATTAGTGTTTAGCTAGTAAGCAGAGATTGCTATGCATTACCTTCTTTGTGTGGATGTAATGCAGGTGTTAATACACTGGTTTGTATCATTCGTGACAAAAAAAAAAATTAATGAAGTGATTTATGGTTTTTAATGCTAGTTGTGAAAACTAGCAGGTTAACTTACCGGCCACTCCATTAGCATCTTCCACTTGGCATTTCTTTTTGGCAATTTTGTGAAGGATTGACGCCTTTTCACGGAACTTTCCTGAAAGATGACGGAAGAGTGACAGCTTGCTTAGAGCAGAGTTTTGGATTATGGTGTTTTAGCTAATCATATCAGTAATGCTAATATATACTACATAATTTGCTAATTTATCATGTACTACTCAGGCCAGTAGATCTCAAACAAATGCACGTAATGCTAGCATAATAATTAGCACTCCCTAAAGGATATAAGGTTTGTTAGCATTAGTGGAATAGCATGTGTCAGAGTGTTAGGACATTCACAACACACACACACACACACACACACACTGTGTAAACTCTATTTCTCGATAACGCCCTGATTATCACTCCATGACATTCCTGACAAAATCATTAACTCCAGTTGGCTCTCAGCCCATCAGGCTGTCTGTAGCCATCAGCGGTGGCCCAGACCAGCTAATCTAACCCCTACAGATGTGCACATCTGCATCACATGACCTTTTGGGGGTCAGTGAGCTTGGGTGATAAAGTCCTCTGGCTAGAGACGCTCTAATTCATGTCAACCACCATAAACTTTGCTCGGAATGCTGCAGCTTGGAGACCGTAGTGGGCGGGACTTTGGGTGGACAATCATTTTGAAGCATCACCCACTTGGAATGATGACAGAACAACAAAAAGGTCTAGAAAGTCTACGAAAACATTTCTTAAGTGTTTTTAGCTATCAAGTGTCTCTCTCAGAAAAGACATCCTTCCAGCGTTTTAAGTCCACATAAGCTTTTTAAAAACATTCCGCAATCAGGGAATGATGAATGCTTTGGATGACTTTTCAAATTTACGGTTCATATGATCTACATCAGCGATACACTATCTTCACTGAGAATTCTTTTTAAAAAGTAAAACGTGTGCGATTTAATTATTTTTAATTTTTAAATAAATATGCTGTTTTTAACAAAGAAAAATGTATAATTGTTGATATGATGAAATTTTTTGTAAAGATTTATTGAACATTTATGGAAGGAGTCTCATCTCATCAAACATTCAAAGACCACCGTGAAGCAGACTGCTATTAATGTTATTATATTTTCTGAACTTTGCAGGAATGGTAGTTTTGTAACGTTAGAGCATAACCTTCTTAAAATTTCTTAAATTTGCTACTTTACATTGTCATAATGTTCTCTGATAGCTTTACACCAATTACGCCTGCTTGTACAATTTGTAACCAATAAAGTACGAGTATACAAAAATAGTCCACGCTAGGATGATCTGATAGAGTCCGAGTTGTGTTATTGCGCTTATGCCACAACGATTTGCCGACGATTATTTTAACGAACACCTTTTTAACTGTTTGTATTTACTTTTAATGTTATGGAACATCCGCAGGGAAAGTCAGCCTCTCCTATATTCTCTCTCTTGTGGTTAATGAGGGAAAAAGTGCAGCTTGTCATGTCACCAATAAACAAGAAAGCGTTTTTTTTTTTACAAAGCGCCCTGACTGTTACAAAGCACTGACATCCGAGACGTCTTCGGTAAAGGTTACATAAATGTCTCCTAACAAAAAATTTGACCACATCAACGATTATACATTTGTCTTTGTTAAACAACACATTTTTTAATCCATTTTCTATTAGTCTCAGATTATCTGAAGCGTCCCTGTGTATAAACAATAACGTATTAGAAAAAGTGCATTAATATAAACCTAGCGAACTACTGTGCTTATACGAAAATTAATCCGTGCCTACTGACTAATCATGACTATGATATCCAGTTCTCACCTCGTTTACTTCAGAAACAGACTTTAACACACTGTTTAGCTGAAGTAGAGTCACAATGTCTACATCTGCGATGTTGTCACAACAAATTTTAAGTTTTTCTATTTGTTCTTTTTGGCTTAGTCACATTGTTTCACACTTGCGAATTTGTAACGATTCGCATGACTCAGTTTGTACGAAAAGTTTAGCCTATACATCTCCGTATAAACTTGACCATGTTGCTCTCGCTTGTTCTCATTCGTACCTATTCCTCACGATTTCAGGTTCGCTCTTCAGTACTGGAATTGAATTCGAGACACAGAAGACGACATCAAACAAGAACAGGAGAACCCAGTAGCAAATAATAACGCATTATTGAAAAACACCCCTCTTTCCTTCGTGTGGAAAATTAGCAGGTGAAATGATGCCCTATTATGCAACATCAAAGAGTGTGAAGAGTGTGTAGCGATGAGGACGGAGCTAAAATTAGAAGTCAGTGTGCGTCGGCTCTTTCTCTCCAACATCAGAGGAACCGCACAAGCCGATTTGTCACCGTGCTGGCCATGATGCGAGCCTAACCCGTCCTCAAAGAGACTAAAGCAATTCAGCTATAACCAGACATCCCAGAAGTACCATTATAGATTTAGAGAGAGAGAGAGAGAGAAAGTGTGTGTGTGTGAGAGAGAGAGAGAGAGAGACAGAGAGGCAGAGAGAGAGAGGTGGGAGGGGAGGTCGTTATTACATTAGCTGTATGTTGCTGCTACTCTATAACTCCTCCCAGAGTGACTCACACTATTCTTCACATCAGCTCCGTGACAAGCATTTTGTGTGTGTGTGTGTGTGTGTGAGAGAGAGAGAGTTTTGTAGCTTCTAAATATGAACATGGTCGTGTTCTCAGGTTGTCAATTTACAAGAGCGGAAACACCAACAAAATGCTAAAAGAATCCGAAGGACAAAATGAAGGTGCAGGATGCTTGGGGGAGGAAAAACAAAGAAAAAGAAATGGTCATACACGATTTGCACTTATGTTAGTGAAATCTCACCAAGGGAGGCCGTCAAAGCAGGAGCGTGAAAACAAGACACACACTCACGTACGCACACACACACACACACACAGAGCGTGATGAGGGAAGAGGTGAGGAGGGAAGATGAGCATGGATGATGAATTGCACACGGAAAGAAAGGATCTTACCTTCTTCAGTCATTGAGTGATAATATTTTAGCTTGCCATAAGTCCCCAGCTCTACAACATCATACACAGAGACAAGTGTAAGGCAACACACACCAACACACACACACATTGAAAGACACACACACACGCAAACAAAGAGGTGGAGGTGAGCATGAAAGAGCAATGCGATGTACATGGTTCAGGAAAATCTCTCTCCTTAACACAATCTCACTAACATAAGTGCAGAACAGGGAGTACAACAACACGAAGATGTTTAACAGTCCCACAACACACACACAAACACACACACACACACTTTTGGAATGCCAGAATCATCCATAAGGAGGAAAACTAAGAACAGAGATTTGACGATGTTGACTGATCAGCACAGAAAACAGATAATGTATTCAGACGATGTTTACTGTTAAAGAGGAACACGCGACTCTACATCACCTCTGTGATTTGCATTTTAACACTCAACACTAGCTTTTAGTTGAGTTCCTGCTACTTCAGGTTTTAGCATGTTAACAAAACAATCTGTTCACTGTAATCTTATTTTAGATTTGACCCTGGTTATTATAACGCTAGTTACTGTTTTTGCTTGTTCACTAATGCTAGTTACTGTTTCTGCTTGTTCACTAACGCTAGTTACTGTTTTTGCTTATTCATTGTAATGCTAGTTAGTGTTTCTGCTTGTTCACTAATGCTAGTTACAGTTTTTGCTTGTTCACTGTAATGCTAGCTACTGTTTTTGCTTGTTCATTAACGCTAGTTACAGTTTTTGCTTGTTCACTGTAATGCTAGTTACCTTTTTTGCTTGTTCACTGTAATGCTAGTTACCTTTTTTGCTTATTCACTGTAACGCTAGTTACTGTTTTTGCTTGTTCACTAATGCTAGTTACTGTTTTTGCTTGTTCATTGTAACACTAGTTACTGTTTCTGTTTGTTCACTGTAACACTAGTTACTGTTTTTGCTTGTTCACTAACACTAGTTACTGTTTTCGTTTATTCACTGTAACCCTAGTTACTGTTTTTGCTTGTTCACTAATGCTAGTTACTGTTTTTGCTTGTTCATTGTAACACTAGTTACTGTTTCTGCTTGTTCACTGTAACACTAGTTACTGTTTTTGCTTGTTTACTAACGCTAGTTACTGTTTTTGCTTGTTCACTGTAACGCTAGCTGGTGTTTTTGCTTGTTCACTAATGCTAGTTACAGTTTTTGCTTGTTCATTGTAACACTAGTTACTGTTTCTGCTTGTTCACTGTAACACTAGTTACTGTTTTTGCTTGTTCACTAACGCTAGTTACTGTTTTCGCTTATTCACTAACGCTAGTTACTGTTTTTGCTTGTTCACTAACTAACTTCACTGTAATCTCCTGCATTTTTTTCTAATTGTATGGCATAAAATGTGATCTGCTAAGAATGTGTTAGCTGAGATAGCTAGATCACAGATAAATAATAGATTATTAAATTTTATTTTAATGTAACATAGACATTTCCATCAGAGTCTCACAAACCTGGTGCAAGGTCACCCTCAGCTCAGAAACCCTAATCTGTTAGATGCTCTGTTCTTTGTTTACTGCCAGATTTTTAGAGATCGAAATCCAAATTTAACATGTCACGATTGATCACAAAGCAAAAATACCAAGGCTAATGTTATTAGCTGTGTATAGTTATGGACGTCTGCCAGACAGACTGGCTAAACTCCCAGGCTGCTCAAGGATCATAAATAACTCAGGCAGCACCATGGCTCTTTTATAACAAAGAGGCTTCATGGCCATGCAATAACATTATCAGACTAAAAGGCAGTGAGGTGAATTCATAATAAGCCAACTACAGGATAATAGGCAACATAAATGTAAGGTAGATAAAGCTAGTGTCTCCTAGGCTGCATAGTAATTCTGTCTTACTCCCAGGCAGCTTAGTAATGTAGTACGATCGTTCAGACATAATGATAATTAGCTGTCTGGGAGCTAGCGTCTTTTCTGTAATGCCAAAATGCAGCACAAGATGGCTGACTTCTCCACTCTCCTTATTCCGATTTCTCTAACTTGATCTGTCTTGATCATAGCTATAGCTAACCTTACAGAGCTCTAAAAGCTACTTGTTTCCGATTCCTATCCTTGCGTATTCTTACCAAAAGATTAGGAAACATTTGCCTTAGAATGTATCATCCAACCAGAAATACTTTAAATCTTAAAACTTATTAAGGCTAGTCCATGTTTTAGCTTATTTACTATTTAGGCTGTTTACTGTAATGCTAGTTCATAATTTAGTGGTAATGCTAGATCATATGTATATTGTTTATTGTAATGTTATGCTAGTTCATGTCTTAGCTTGTTTACTATTTAATCTGTTTCCTGTAATTCTAGTCATTGTATTATCTCATTTACTATTTAGCCTGTTTCTTTTAATACTATTTCACGTTTTATCCTGTTTACTGTAATGCTAGTTCATGGTTCAGCTGTAATACTCATTCAGGTTTTAGCTCATTTACTATTTAGCCTGTTTGTTGTAATGTTAGTTTATTCTTTAGCCTGACTATTGTAATGCTAGGTCATCTTTTATCCTGTTAACTGCAACACTAATTCATCTTTTAGCCTGTTTAGTGTAATGCTAATTCATCTTCTTTTAGCATGTTTACTGTAACGCTAGTTCATCTTTTGGCCTTTTTACTGTAACACTAGTTCAACTTTTAGCCTGTTTATTGTAACGCTAGTTTATCTTTTCACCTGTTTACTGTAATCTTCTAGAGTGTGTACTGTAATGTTATTTCATCTTTTAGCATGTTTACTGTAACACTAGGTCGTGTTTTAGCCTGTTTTGCTATAATACTAGTTCTTGAGTTAGCCTGTTCACTGGCTGGACTAAAAGATTATGGTCTACAGAGATTGCACTTTACTCAGAATGACGCATTAAAGGGTTGTACTGAGTTTTAAATTGCAATTTTTATAGAAAACAAACCATGATGCTTCTACAACTTAATAATTAGATACAAATCGATTTGGAGTTAAAAGAAGAAGAAGAAGAAGAACTGTAATGCACAAAGCCAAATTTGCAAGCCATTAAAAAAAAAAACCCAGAAAACTAGAATGACATTGTGTGTGTGTGTGTGTGTCTTGTCGTTGTTAAACAGTGATGCTGATGACCTTGTAGAATGACCTGTAGAGTTACAGCCCGCCAGGAGGCACAAAGCTTTTAATATTGATTCAGCCGCACAGGAGGAGAGTGTGTTTGTGTCTGGGTTTGTGTTTCGAGTGCGTATTAATGTGGGCGTGTGAAGAAATGTGGCATAATGACGACCGAACCCAGTAATCAGTTGATTCATTAATCAGATGATTATTAGTGTTTAGATGTGTTTGTGTACACGTGTGTAAATGCAGGGGGACAAATGACAAAGTGATTGGAGGCGGGCTGTGCATTTATGTGCGTGTGTGTGTGTGTGTTTGTGTGTGTCATTTAAAAATAGATAAATGGAGTGCCGGTTCAGGGGTCAAGCAGAAAGATCGATATCCGCTACTTGGCAAGAGGCCAGAGATTGAAACGTACACGCATGCGCAAACACACACCCATGATGTGTTGTGTTTGTCTTGTCTGGTTTGTACTGTCTGTGATTCACAGTCCGGCTTTATTTATTCTGGAACATCACACCCAGCTACGCGCATGTAAAAGTGTGTTGCTGAGTGTCAATATCAGTCTGGTCTCATTAATCATAAGGGACTCAACACAGTTAACAAAATTCAACATTAAACGAGTCCTGGTGGGCCGCAGAAACTCTCCACATGAGCAAAACCACATGCTGTGGTCTCTTAGAAACTTCGCATTTGTATAATCTTCCATATTTGTAAATAGGGCTTGATTTGAGGAAGGATATGGTATAAAAGGATATTTTAGACCACAGCTCTGTTGAATTCTTGAACTGGATTGGTCAGAAGGTGTTTGAAGGTGGTATTTTCTATAACATCAGCTCTGACAATAGTGCGGTTTACATTAATGCATTTCTTTTCTTTTCTGCAGTAACAGCTAACTCACAGGGACTTGTATGGTGGATGCTCTACATATATAATCTGTATAATGTAAGGCTAATAACTTATTATTTTAACAAAGAAAAACATGTAATCGTTGAGGTGGTGATTTTCTTCTGTAAGGAGATTTTTTTTTTAACATTTATGGAAAGAGTCTCCAGTGTCAGCACTTTGTAACTGTCAGTAAGTCTTCAGGATAGAGGTGTTTTTGCGTTTCTCGATAACATGACATGGTGCATGTTGTTGTTTTTTTTCATCAAAAGAGTTCAAAAGAGAAAAAAAAGATTGGTGAGGGATTGACTGTTTACAGCTGCTATAATGTAATTAATAACAACATTAAAGCATGACTATAAATGGATAAAAAGTATGATCTGTCGTTCTTTTAATACATTTAAAAAAATTGTAATCACTGGCAAATTGCTGCAGTATAAGTAAATATCTGGCCTACAGATCAGAAGGTTGTGAGTTTTGAAGAAGGGCATGTTTAACAAACCTGGAACATATCCTAAGATTTAAGTAGAAGTAGGAAGAAGATTATTTTTAATAGGTTCATCTCATTTTTGTCATGAAGCTCACATGGCAAATCAATCACCTAATCGACTATTGGATTGAGACAGTAGGTTCCTGATTGACATTTTTTCTGTTTTATATTTTAGAATGTTGAGACTCCAGAAAATGAAACCCTAAAGAAAGTTAGTGGCTGGAAGGAAATGCTATGTGGTTTGTTAGAAGTTTAGAAGTTTAGATTGCTCTATTTTTAGGATCATCAGTGAAAAAGAAAGACTGCACTTCGTGTGATGATTCATCATCCACTGTCCCAAACAAATCCCCTGCTGCTTCCAGTATTTTGAGAAACACTGTCAATTTTTCACACAATAGCAAGTAATTAACGCTGACTGAACCAGTTGTTCTGAAATTGTGGAAAGGCACAGTCAAGCTTTTTTTTGGATAAACTTTAATATTAAAACTATTTTAGTAGTGATCATGATTTTTGTCTTTAACTCTAACTGTTTGTTTTGTTTTGTTTTTTTCATGCAACTCAGGAGTGTCCAGTTTTATCTGCAAAGGGCAGCTGTGACTGCAGGAGTTCATTCCAACCATGCAGGAGCACTTGGCAGATAAGGTTGGATGCTCCTGCTGCAGCTTCCTTCAGATAGAAGGAAGACATTTTTGTTTTTAATTGTACCACAAGGTAGTTGAGTTCTTAAAACAGCCAAACAAATGACAGAACAAGCAACATGAGAAAGTATTTGCTAGAATTAAACCATTATATGTTGTTGTAAATTTAGGGCAAATGATTCACTATCAAGTAAAAGGACTACTCATTTGGCAGTGACTTATATTTGAACTGAGCAGATTGATAGATAGATAAATACTTTATTGATCCCGAAGGAAATTGCAGCAGATAAGGGTTAAGAGTCTTGCTCAAGGACCCAACATTAGCAGTTTGGCAGTCCCAGGACTGGAAGTCACAACCTTTCGATCAGTTTTCCAGAGCCGTTATTGCTGAGCCGCATGTTGTTACTGGGTATATACAGACTCGATGCAAAGTGTGCTTTAGGATGGAGTCAGTGCCGCATAGTGACACAACTTTTAAGCTATTCAACCATGTGAAAAGGCAGCACAAAGTGCAACATAAAGAATGCATGAAGGCAAAGAAGGCTGCACTTACCACACTAAATCCCCTTCACCCATATGGGATGTTGCTTAATACAACTCTGTAAACTCCAAGCAATAATTATTATCCATCTGGCAAAAAGATGTGTCCAATAAATACAAAAAACTAGCTGGGGCTTTTAAAATGATGAACACACTTGACAAAAATGATAATTGTTGCCAAGTGTCATTGCCTGCACTCTCAGCAAAATGTAGAGGAGAAATAAACCTGCTCAGAATCACATCATGAAGGTGTCTTTCAAGTTCGATGAGAACCCAACAAACCACTTACGAGTTAGAGAAATTTAAGCCAACCAAGCTCTGCCCAAGAAGCCATGATTAGCAAATGGCAGCCATATTGTTCAGAAATGGCAGCTTATTAAGTTTACAAGTGTTTTGACTACACTTTTGTGATGATTAGTCCAAAATCCAAGGACTCGCAGCTTCCACATATTATGCCAAGTAGCTTGAGTTTTAGTGGGTGGAGCTTACAGGATTTTGAGGTTCTTGTGTTTTGAACTATCCAATGAATCAAGAAAAAGGAGAACTTTGAGAGTAGGTTATATAGTTCAGGAGATATGGTCCAAATGGTAAGATGTTGCACTACAGCACTGCCATTTTCCTAATGGTGGGGGGCATTCTGCAACTTTCCACCAAATTTGGTGTTTCTATACCTTAAGGTTGTTGCTTCATGCATTGTTTTAGCAAAGGAGAAGAATAATTTGAACAAAAATGACAGGGTTCCAACAGGTAAAGCTTGAATATATAATACAACACTCAATGTTTTTATTATTGTGGACCTCTGAAAAGAAAGGGTAATGAGCACCGTTTTCTATATCTGGATGTGCAAGAAAGCCGGCACAAGATGAGCTGAACCTTCGAGACAGCGTGTCCCACCGGTTGGTGGTCATGACTGGCCATGACTGACAGAGTCAATGAGCTGCTCATTCCCATCCTACGCGAACATGATCTGTCATCTCATCCTGGCTGACCCACTGGTGTACCATTAACAAATCACTTGCTTTTCAAATTGGGATATGACTGCAATCATGGTTATACTTACAAAATGAAATGAATCAAAATGTACATATCATCATATTAAATGGTATAATGTATGTTCTAGAACGGGATGTTCAAATGTTTTTGATAGAGTGCTTGTTTTTACACTACTCTTTTCAGGAAAATGTCCACCAGTTCCACAAGTCGACACAACTGGGACTGTTAAAGATACACCCTTCCATGTTGGGCTTAAAAAATTGCAGTTTCTTGCACAGAAACGTTGATGCAGTCACTTTTTTTGTCATCATTGTTACTGTTTCAATCATGTCTCAAGTTGGCAGAAAATAAATTAGTTCTGCTGGTTCCTGGATGTGTAGTGAAAAAGAATCCAAAATGGAGGAAATGGGCCATAAGTTCCTCTTCAGAGAGGGTGTTCAGTGTTATCGTTTATTGATACCTGTGTGTGAGGCCGTATCATATTAATAGGCTCAAGTTTCTGGCATAATATCTGTGTAAATTTTGCCTCAATACTTTTTATTATTTATGTATAACTGTGTTTATATTTAGCATTTAAAAGATCTACTTAATTAATGAGAATAAGGAGTGGTCTTAGTTTAATTCAAAGATTTACACATTTGAACAGAAAAAGGCATATAATTAATGAAAAAATGTGAAAAATAAATAAATAATAAAAAAAATTTAAAAAAAGAAGAAGAAGGTTGTTTTCTGTTGCTTTAAAATGAGGAAGGGCAACAAAAACATTTTATATGTTATAAATGTAATATTTTATATATAAATTGTCTTGTCTCAACCAAGATAGATAGATATTTATTCCCAAGGGAAATTAAGTGGTATAGAGGTCCAATATTGACCACAGTAATTATGATTGTTATTTTAGCATTAATCATGCAGCTCTATTTATTATGCTATTAAAAATTTTTTTCCTGTGCTTCCATATTTAAAACAAACTCTGAGATGATAGTCAAACATGCTTTCTTTAGCTGCTCTCTTCATCTTGTCTATTCAAGATAAAATCACATGTAATGGCCTCTACATTTCTTTTGGACAGAAAATTTAAAATAAAATGGAAAAAAATTAATAAAGTGCACAACGCGATTGCCATGTGCCAAGTGTTTTCCTCATTTAATGTTGTAAAAATTTTTATTTATTTATTTGTCTCAAATTGTTAAACCTTTTTTTTAAAAATTGTATTGTGCTTTCATTTTATATTGTAAAGCTGAACAATAAAAATACATTGTCCCTCAAAATTAAGGACTTCATATTGTGCGTACTGTTCAACTTTTTTAGGGAATATATGAATAAGAAAAAAAATATGCAAATGATTAGAAACGGAACCGCCCAGCCCTGGAACACTCATTTAATCAGTGAGAAATCAGAGTGAACGTCTCCGCTGACGAACCGTCCTCACTTCATTCACACAGTCAGAGTTGGTGATCTCATGCCGTGTCCTGCCGAGCGGCTTTATGTGCCCTTCGTAAATTATTAAGCAAATCTGATTTAATCTGATCTGAGCTCCATACTGAAGAGTTGACGTGCTCGCTCAGTGAACAGCTGTAGCGAAGGGTCACGGACATGATCAGAGGGGGAAAATGTCCAATGAGGGTTACCACATAAACACACACACACACACACACACAGACACAGTGAAGCAAAACCCACATGGATGAATGGCAACAAGGAAAAACAAAACAAAAGAAATGATATCAGGAGCAAAAACGTTATTGATGATTATCGGTGAGGACGCACAAAGTCTCCATTGTGACACACTATACTGGGACGGAGGGAGAAGGACAGTGAGGCCATGATGACAAGATTTAGAGAATAATTCACTCACCAGAGTCAGCAAATTCTGAGGAAACAGAAGGAAACAAAGGAAGACAAACAGAGAGAAGAAAGTGATGAAATAAAACTAGAAGCTCAGAAGCGCATCATTAACGAAACCCCCGAGTTTCATTGTGCACGAGTAACTCAGGTTATTGCCTAAAATGTTACAAGCCTCTGTGTGGTCTATTAGCCCTGCTTTAGGAACGACTTCCTTCAGATCAACAGGAGGAAATTCCCGATCAAAACATGCCGGCCAGCCGAGAGGTCAGTTTTCAACCAAGCTTTTAAAATGGAAAAACATCCTGCAGTAGATTCATGTTTTCACTGTAGTTCTCATTATACTGAGGACGTTCTCATCGATGCTTGTTAATAAAATGTGGTTCCTCGGAAGACACGTTCATTTAACTTGATCGTTAAAAGGACATGGGTAACATGACATGGCTGTGTCTTCTTCGGGAACTAAATGCATAGGAATTGATCAGTATCAACCCAGTATGCATTAGTGTACGTTCTGTAAATGCAGCATGGAGATATGCTTCAGTTAGACTGTAATTTTGATTAAAGTGAAGATTTTGGTGTAGGGATGGATGATATGAACAAAATATCATATCACGATACTAGAGGACATTTCTACAATAAACAACATGGATCACAATATATAGGTTCGCTAACAAACTGCAGGAAAACAGTAGTGCTAAAGGTTAAATACTGAGTTTAATGACACTTTAATATCTAATACTTAATCCTTTACAATACTTTAATGCTTTAACATTTACAGAAATAAATGTTAAAATGTAAACGTTAACTACTGAAAGATTTAAAACAATAGAAGACTTTAAAATCAAATTAGCTGCTTCCAGTTGGAGTTTGATTTGGAATTGTTAGTTAAATTTTTTTTTTTTTTTAATATTTAGATATCACAATACACACAATATTTAAGAAAGTATATTGTGACATATTTTATCAAGCCATCATATTCTGTCATCACATTGCCCAGCCCTAGCTTTTGGCCTTTTTTACATTGTTTATTTAAAATTTTCTCCCCAATTTGGTCACCTGCAAAATCCCACCCTGTTTCCTCCAAGACATATGAAGCCAGACAAGCGTATTTTTTTTCAAACTGCTTCTTATGCTACGTCACAGGGCTGAGGAAAGCGCTATCAACCCTCTTCCGCATATATGAGCTCACAGACAACCATGATTGGCTAGTGTTGCTGTCATTGACAGGGGACTTAGAGTATGCCCTTCCCACCCAGACAGCACAGCCAATTTTGCTTACTTGGATTCCCGGCCATGGATGGCTGTGGCATCATTGGAGTCGCATCGGACTCGCGAGCCCTTGAGGAATTTCTTTTGTGCCACTCACAAGTTGCTTTTGGACTTTTTTTTTGATAGGCCTAAAGATGTGCATACAATGTATAATGTAATATATAGCTGTAGTGTGTGCAGGTATAATGACACATATTATTATTATTATTATTATTATTATTATTATTATTATTATTATTGTTATTATTATTATTATTATTATTATTATTATTATTATTATTAATACCATGTACCTCAATACTGCACAGATAATTACATCACAATATATTGCCAATAATTGTGTATACAATGTAACCAGTGTCTATAAAATTTACATGGTACGTATATATATACATTCAAGCACCAAATCTTCTCCTAAGGAAATATAATAATAATATGTAAAAAAAAAAAATTTATATAAAACAATATGTACTTGAGATTCATAAATAAGCTAAAAATGAATTCAAATAAATAAGAAATCTCTTCTTTAATGTGGCAAATTAAACAGTAAATGGACAGCACATGAGTCACGCTTACAGTACACCCACCAACACACTAACACACACACACTTCCATTTATACATAATCAGCGCTTATACACACTCTGACTCATTCACACAACGCTCTTTACTCATCACATTTATAGATATACTGTATATATAAATATGCATATTATTCATTATTTTAAACTGCTAAAGTGTCAGTAACGCATAACAGTAAAGTTCCCTGAACTAACATCATTAACAACCATAAACTTCGGGAATTAACAAACTATTAATTCATTTTTTTTAAACATGCTTTGAAGGGAATTGAGGACTTTGTTAGCAACATACGTATAAAGTTATATTTTTTAATGACTATTAAAAACCACTCCTATGAGAAGAAGAGAAAAAGAGAAGGAAAAAAATGTAAAAAGAAAATATTATGAACATGTGAATGTGAACATCGAAGAAAGCAAAACAAAATTTAAAAAAGAAAAAAATTAAAAAGAAGAGAAAGAAAAATCCAGAGAGAGAGAGAGAGAGAGAAAATAATAATTATAGTTATTGTTAAAAGTATTGTAATTATTATAAATTATTAATTAGGTTATCAAAGTAACAAAGGAAATGAACACACGTACTAATTGATGTTGATATAAATTAAATACACCTGCAATGTTTTTATTCATTTATATTAATAATAATAATAATAATAATAATACCATGTTGATAAAACTTGAGTATTGTTGTACTCAAGTTTTACTCAAGTATTGGCACCCATCGTCCAGCTGGAATTATGAAATCCTTGGCAATTAACCAGCACAAACAAATCAGTTAAGATATTGGTCATATTGGACTTATATTTTACTATTAATAAACCTTTATTAATTTGTGTTAATGCAGGTGTTATTTATTAAAGCATTTATTAATAATATATATAAAATAATGCAAGTACTAATTCTTTTTTAACACTGAATAAAGTGTATTGACACTTAGAGTATGTTCATGGTTTGTTAATATTAACTAAAGCAGTGATTAATGTTAATTAAGTATTAAAATGTTTTAATGACTCCCTTTTTCAATTGCATTTCACCTTGTGACGTGGTTACATTTTCCAAAAGTTTTTACACTTACTACTCAAGGGTTCTTGTCTTGTTAAGTTTTGTTAATGGTGCAAGTGGTTTTATTTGGAACATTTTTTTTTTTTAAAAACTAAACCTCTAACTAAACTAAAGATCCCCTCTTAAGAGTGCACGTGTGTTTAAGTGGTAATAAGATTCATTTTGTGCTTGTCTAACGTGTGTGTGTGTGTGCATGTGTTTGTGTTACCTTCGCTAAGTGGATCTAGCGTGTGGATCATGAGCTGGAAGATGCTGTTCCTCATCAGGCTGTTGTGCAGAGACGCCGAGCTTCCGCCTCTCTGCAGCCGTGGCTTGGCCTACGATTGGATGAGAGACATGTCAGTCAAACCGCTCTCTTCCATGACTGATCATGAAACTATGGCAGTGTGTGAAACCCTGATCCAGGAGACATCTGAACATCTGAGAGTGAATGAACCATGTTAGAATTAGGTCATAGGGTGTAAGGGGTAGGGTGTAGGGTTTTGGGAGTAGGGTTTTGGGTGTAGGGGTTAGGGCCTAGGGAGCAAAGCTTGCTGTAGTGGAAACACTGCTCAGCACTGCAGGGGGTAGTAAAGGGCACTGTTCGGCTCGCCGCCATGGCAACACGTCAGCGCTATTTGAAGGAGTCAGCTGCAGAGACTCATGCAGGTGTGTGTGTGTGTGTGTGTGTGTTTGATGGAGCTTATTCATAAACGTCAAAGTGTTTTAATGGCAATAATTATGTAAAAATTGAGCATGAAATATTCCAACTCCAAGAAAAATAAAGCCTCAATCTTTTTTGCAAAAATGTCTCATTTAAGCTACAGTAAAGTGGTACACTATAAACATTACAGTAATGATATTCTGAATAGCAGAGTCAGGATGGGTTTCTGCTTGCAACAGAAATCTCGATTAGCTGGAAAAATTACAGCTGACTAATCTCGACATGATGGCTAAATTATGCAATGTGCTTTTTCAGTCATTTTCTATCCCACAGTTGTTTTAGGAGGTGAGTGCTTCAGTCACTACTGAAAAACACCATCTCAGACACTGCTACTCAAGAAGAATCTGGGAATGTCAGAGGCATGAACTACATGCAGGTGATTTCCATCATCTGAATGAAGATCCCAGAAAATCAACATTTGCAGTTGCGTAACCTGATTCTGAATACACATAACTTTCACCTTGTAAATATTGCCATAAATTTTGGACTTAAGGTGCCGATTGTTTATATACTATCACAATATGTATGTAATCATCAGGCATCAAAAACATTTGTTTGTTTGTCTTTTTTGCTTCTCCTACCACAAGGGTTTATTTTTCTGAATTGGAATCATGCTTTAGCATCAAGTAAAGAAACCATCAGATAACACATACACAAAAGACACAAACAACAAACATACTCAGAAACATGCAGACAAAAGACATAGACTGGACCTACCGACAGCTTGCTGTCATCCTCCGTTGGCACTGGACTAACCTTTACAGAAATAATATAAAGGTGTGAGAGAGAAAGAGAGAGAACAGAAGACAAGGACGTGAGACAGGAACAGGCGTACACCGTTAAAGACTCCACAAAACAGAACAATACACAGAACGTAACAACAACGAGTAACCTGGCTGAGGTGTGATTTTTCCTTTAAATCATTCACATCACTTTTATTAGACACAGTGCTCATTCAGAAACTGTTACCAGGCAAAAAGACGAAGCTTAAGATCCTTTAGAAAGATTGTCCAGTCACACACACCTGAGCAGAACCATAATGGAAATGAAATCAGGACACTACTCGTGTAGTGTGTATTAATAGCTACTAGTGAAACCATGGCAACAGCCAGTAAACTAAATGCAGAGTACAATTTTTTTTTTGCAAAGTTGGTAGTTGTGGTTTGCTTACTATTTGGTTTGGTTTGTTTGCAGACTGCACAAAATGAAGCGAAGCAAAAGCAAAAAAAAAAGTTAGTTGAGGGACATGGAGGGGTGAATACGTCCTCCTAAAACACAAAATTTTAAGTGTGCTAAACCCAAAACTAAGCCAAAGGACGGCGCGGTAGTGCTGCAGAAGTGCTATGTGTTCTGGTCCTTGATTTAGTGCCTTCATTAAGCGATTTAAAAAAAAAAAAAATGCAATGATAGAATTCTAGCTATGATAGATAGAATTAGTAAAAAAAAAAAATCTTATTTGATACTAATCAAGTATTTCAGGCTAACAGCAATCCAGTACCGGTGCTAATTATTGGACAGACAAAATAGTTTAATATTAATCAAAGATGCATTTTTTTCATGATTTTTTTTCACTAGTTTGGTTTGGCTGAGTCTGAAATCCAGCCAGCATTCACTCAGAATCTTGAATGATTGCTTATCTAGGACCAGTTTCTATTTTTTTTTTTCCATTTTCCCCCCATATAGAAAAGTTCAGATATGGGAGGGTGAAGCAGCATTAGTGCTTAGCGCTACATTAGCCTGAGCTGAGGTTCCTGGAAGGTCATTTCCCGCAGGTTTTAAATGCAGCAAAATCAATTTCGGGCCTCTTGATGCTCCGGCTCCCCGAAAGACTTTTATTGAGCTGTAATCTTGCAGACAGGGCGAGATCATTCGGTGTGTGCAGAAAAATAACTGCTAAAAATACCGCTGCCCATCACGACCCAGCGAAACCGCCACACGCTGAGCTCACACACTCAGAAGCTGGTGGGTGGAGGAGAATTTTAAAGTTACGGTCAGCAGGCTATTGGAGGAGAGACGCTCCTGGGCTTTGTAGATTGATGTCAGTATTTTAAGAGCTTGCATCTCTAATGTGGTGCTTCAGGAACTGACAAGACAAACACCCATAAACAAAAGACGCACAAACTCTGATTTTTTTGAAGGATGTGTGTGTAAAAGCACATGTTTAAAAAAAAACAGACTTCATAATCATTGTCAAAATAACATAAGCTGATTTACCAATGACTGTGTCTTTCTCGTCAGCAAAATAACACATCTTGTCCAGGGATTTTTTGGGGTTTTTTTTTTGCATCATTCATACTCAATGAGTTTGAAATTTGAGGTGTTTCTACCTAGGAATCAATACAGTTAAATTAATTTAGCACCTGCTGTGTGATTTACCACAAAATAAATGTCACATTTTGCAACACAGAAGTGCAAATTAATACATCTGGAGGGCAAGTATTAAATTTGCAAAAGCCTCTTTCTTC
Source organism: Pangasius sanitwongsei (assembly GCA_037576675.1). Lineage (NCBI taxonomy): Eukaryota > Metazoa > Chordata > Actinopteri > Siluriformes > Pangasiidae > Pangasius > Pangasius sanitwongsei. The sequence continues at coordinate 5,963,326 of CM075030.1, read as the reverse complement.
CAGTTGAAGACAAAATAATACCAATTACTAAGTCTTAATAATGAGAAAGTTGTTCAACAAGCTGTTATTTATCAAAGAAAAATGTATAACTGTTGATATGAGGAAGTTTCTTTAAGGACATGTTTATGTAACATTTATGGAAGGAGTCTCCAGTGTCAGCCACAAGAAAGTCTTTTTTTGTCGTATTAATTTAAAGAGTAAGAAAAAAGGCTGGTGAAGGATTATAGGTTTATAGCTGCTATAATGTATGTGAGAACAGTCACTAGCTTGTTTCATGGATGTTACACAAATTAAATATAACTATAAACACATAAAAAAGATATTGAGATATAGTTCTTTAATAAATAAAAATTGTAGTGCTAGAAATTTGCTGTGGTATAAAAGGATTAAAACATTTCTGGACATGATTCAAAAGAAAAATAATGGTCTTTGCGTCGGGCCGCATCACATCACCATGTCATGTTTTACTCCTTACTTAAGAACAAGTAGGGGACAACTGCTTACTTTTTATTTTAATAACTGTCTTTTGATGCATGTGACTTCAGAAAATGCATCAATATACTGTTTAATCCAGATCCTGCACCTCTCTCCTTGTGTCGTATGAGCCTTATAAATATTTCTTTATAGAAAAACTTAACAACATCGTAATCCATATTCAGAGCTAGTCAATTTTTACAGTATGAATGCCACAATATGATGTAAATGTAACAAAACACACACACACACTCTGCCCTAGTCTCCGAGACACTGTGATTTTCCATTCTGCCCTCAAAGACTCCTGGCGGACAATCAACGACTTTGAGAGGCAGAAAACACACACATACAACAAATCAAGTCACTCACTAATTAATGACCTGATTTTCTTCAAGTAGAACTCATTATAGGAGACTAATTATGGTACCTAATTACGGCCCTCATCGCCAACAAAGCAGTGCAGGACACCACATACGCTAAACACACACATCAGGACGACGTCTTAAACACAAATGGTCAAATTCTCAGCATTAACATGTGTTAATCGTGGTCATAATGGTGTTTAGAGTGTATTCAGGTGAAAAGAGTTTTGCCACACAGTCTGTTTTACTATTAATGACAAAAATCTGTTTTTTTGTTTGTTTGTTTGTTTGTTTTTAATTTTCATATTAAGATGGGCTTACACCATACAATTCTTGTACAGGTTAGACACTATTTCACAATCACTGACAATTTTTTTTTGTATTGTGGCTAAATCCGATGGTAAATCGAGACAAAGGCAAACAACAACCGAGCTGTCGAAGGTTACAGCCAGACTAAAAAAAAATTGGACTTTATGCTGGTGTAAAATGATGGATGTTGATAGGAGGAGAAGAGCTCATGCTGTGTTAATTTATCTGTGATGGAAAAGAAAACAGATGGGTAATAAATGAGTAATAAAAACAGCTGTGTGTTCAGGCATAATTTTTGCTCTGTGATATTTCAGTGCTTGTTGTGTAGTACAGTGTGTGCTTCAATTAAAATCAAGACCGGAGTGATGAACACATCTGCTTTGCCCTTCTGCTACAGTAAAAACAGAAAAAAAGTTGAGAACTTTGGATTGTTCCATGTGGCTTTCTTCCTCACAACCATGCTGTAAAATCTTTGCAGTACTACAGAAGTAATGGCACCTTCCTTCACAAAAATGTGTGACTGTTATTAAATTTAAAACAGAAATGTAATACAAAATCTGCAGATTGAGAAAAACCTGCTTTGCCTTCCTACAGTAAATGGATTCTTTGCTGTCATAAGGACCATTTCTCTATGCTTTCTGTTCTGCCAGATGCTAACCAATCTGTCATGGTTTCCCCCTTCACGTCACTGTTCCCATAGTAACAAACGCTCGTGTTTGTTTTGATTTCTGTTCTAGTCCTTTCTCTAACTCTGTCCAATCATTGGTTTGTTGCCTGACTGTGTTCACCTTTTTGTGTTTAGTTCTTGATTAGTTTGCCACTATTGTGCAGTTACTGTAATGCCTAGCTTTCAGTACACAACTTTCAAAATCTCATAATTGATGTACTGCTCACTCTATGTGACTTTTATCATTTGTGATCTGTTGCTTTTTGGATGTAGTGGTGTACACACTAGAAAAGTGATCATGCACTACTTTCACCTAGAATCATCTCTGCTAAAACATCCCCAGACCTCATGAAAATAAACACGAGAGCTGTCTATCATGACTTTGTCGAGATGGAGCCTGAGAAACTGGATTTGGTAGTTGTTTCTGTTCTATTTTGCACACGGGCAGTGAGGACTGTCTGTTCTGCAAAGAGAACTGGAGGCACAGTGCAAAGGAACACAGCTCTTTTTATACTGTGCATAACCAGGGATCCTGTTTGTTTTTATTTTTACACTTCCTAACAACTATTAGGTTATGACATGCCAAATAATTTCTCAGTGGATGTTCTTGCTACGTGGCGTAGAGGTGCTCATTGCAGAAGACTTCAAATATGTTTGAAAATGTTGGCACATCTACAATAGCTCACAGATGGAGAAAACTGTGTTGGAGTGATGGCTTGCCAAGCTTTGGGGGTGAGGGGATGGAGTTGTGATTTGTCACAGATTCCCAAAATTAGCCTGTGACAGGGTAGTTGGGGCTGAAATTGTGTAGTGTGAATATTGCATAAGTCCAAACCTTGTTTTCCGAGTTTGGTATTTCAGTGTTCTTTCGTGTTTAGACTGTTGTCTATTTCCTTCATGTTCTCTCGTGTCAGTGTTTTGACCCATGCTATAGACTTGGAATGTGATTCACCAAAATAAAGCTCATAGTGAGTTTGTCTCTACTCACCTCTTACCCATGCATTTTTTCCCCATTTTCTCCCCATTTTGGTCACCTGCCATTTCCCACCCACCAGCCAGCTCTCCCTGATCATACAACAGCTACTACCCGGGGTGGGTGAGGGCTAACCTCTGAGCATCCTCTGAGACCAACCGCATCTTTTTCAAACTGCTGCATCACCGGGCAGCGTAACACACTCGGAGGAAAGCGCTATCTGCCCTCTTCTGCATACATGAGCTCACAGATGCCCACGATTAGCTAGTGTCGGTGTGATTGACAGGGAAGTGAGGATATGCCCCCCCCACCCCCACCCAGAGAGCACAGGCAACTTTGCTGTCTTGTCTTCCGGCCACTGATAGTTGTGGCGTTGTGGGAATTTAAACTCACAATCTTCCGACAACAAAATCCTTTCCCTTTGCCCAGTTCAAAGTCTTTAACTGTTTGTTAGGCTATGGGTCTCCAATAATATCTTTTTATGATGCACCACCTATAAACAGGGCATGTGCTTCAGTAATTCTCTGGATTACTAATGGATTAATAATGGATTATAGCTGGAATGCCTCAAAGAGAGGTTTGGAAACCAAGTCTCACAAGATATCCTGAAAAACTCGAAGACACTATTTATACTTTTTAGAATAAATATATAGGACAGATTCTTCTAGCATATCCATGGATTACTGTTTATAATCTTCCTCTTGAGACTAGCTTATTTGTGCGATTAATAAAAGCCTCAGTTGTTGAATTTTACAGTGACAGATTGCAGTCTGCACGCCAAAGCTGTTTATTAGAGCAGTTCTAGTCTATGCAAAGTGAATATTAATGTCTATAATTTTTTTTTAAAAATGCCAAACCTATAATTTAACCTTTATGTGACTCAACAAGTGCAGCATATGCACTGTAGCTAAGAAAACAAGTGCAGTCTGTTTTAGTGGTTTAATTTGTACATCTGTTTCGAGATGAAATCAACTAATTTTACAGCACAACAGTGAGTCAGCTTGTAGTCATCACACACACACACACACACACAGATCTCAGTAATACATGAATGTCAAGATCACCTTGAATACAGTCCGAGTTCCTCTCTTGTGCCCAGGCTAAAGCCTCTGGACGGCCATTTGGGCGACTTCAGTGAGTCAGTTCAGTCATTTTGATAATTAGCCTTTCTCAGAAGTAATTATCAGACCTGATTGCAATCAGCTCTTTCTCTGTAGCGCAGAGCCAGAACATCACATTCACTCACACACACCACATACAAGACGAGGACCGAACCTTCCAGAAAGTCATGCAGCGGTGTCGATAATCGAGACAGTCAACATGCACGTTATTGTTAGCATGAATGATCTGTCAAAACAAATCAGATTTCCAAAGAAAAGCAAAGATTTAATTGTTAATAGTTGTTATTATCACTTATAATGTTTAAGTACAGTTGCTGAATCTCATCAATACATTTTGAAGCCCTAAATCTGTATAATCATTATTTGAGAGATAGAACTACTTTGTCACATGGAAGAATTTGTGAAATTTGTTACACAGTGAACTTGATGTCCTTAAAAAAAATGCACAATTTTTTTCAGGCCGATTAACAAAGACAGAAATAAAGGTAGGAGTTTTAGCTCCTCCCCTACAGCTAAGCTTAATTTTCATACTTAATTTTATCTTCTTGAACATTTTAAGCATTTTTTATGGCATAATACTTTAAATCCATAAGATTACAGTGGCATAAATGAATAGATGAATGAACAAACAAACAGAAATGGCCAGCTTGTTACATGATATACAATCAACACCTCATTCGCCTCCATTCCAATGTTTTTATTTCATAAAATACCTTTATTCAGACACGCCCTTATATTTTCAAATGTCTTTTTTTTTTTACCATTTGTTATTTGTTACCATTTTCATTTTATAAAAAGAACATATATTTTATAAATGAAAACAAACAGAAACAGAACTGAACAATAGCTTTCTTTGAATTTCTTTTCTATTTTAAATATATTTTATTAATGACTTCTAATTTGCTGGAAAACATTGCTGGAAAAAAATGTACTGGACAAAATAAAATAATAAAATAAAGTATTTGTGATAAATGGAAAGATTGGTGTTGGGGTTTTTTTTTTGAAATTGTAAATCTTTACGTATAAAGAAACAAGATTGTGTTTTAGCTGTGTGTTTTTTATCTAAGTACTTAAATTAAATAAAATATTTTAAAACTTAGGAGTTTTTAAAGAAAAACATCGGGTAGGTATCAATAGCGTCTGATATTCAAGGTTTCAGTATCGGTGTTGTTATCGGAAAGGAAAAAGTGGTATCATGCCATCTTTACTTCTAATTACTGAGTTTGGAATAAATAGATTTTCAAACAAAAAATGGTTTTGTTTTTGTTTTTGCTTTTTTTTTGTCAGTAGTAATCACACAACCACACTACAGATGCTAGATGAAAAATGCTGGAGTTTTTCTTTAATAGCTGCACCACCAGGGGCATTGACTACTACAGATTTTGCAGCCTTATGATTATAGAGCGCACACACACACACACACACACACACACACACGTGCGCGCACGTGCACGCGCACACACACCAGATCATATCATGCTTCAGTAAGGGAAAGCCGTGTCCTTGGTGCAGTGGCTGTACAGTGCCTACTACATTAGCTTATTATCCCATCTTTTAAAATAGCTCCCATTGATTGGGCCTCAAATTTCTCCCTCTCTCTCTCTCTCTCTGTCTCTCTCTCTTTCTTTCTCTCCCTCTCTCGCACTTTCCGTTTTGCTGTCCTCCCCCACCACCATCATCTACAGGTGACCTTGCAGCCTGGGATTAAACCGAGACGTGAATTTTCCCCAGACACATACACACACACACACACACACACACACATACACACAAATACACACACCGACACACTGACACATGATGGACTGAAAAAGAAATAGACAGGATACGAAGTTGTATTCGATCAAATGTGTACACCTGTGTGTGATTGTGTGTGTGTGTGTGTGTGTGTGTGTGCGAGTGTCACATAAATCTGCGTTTCAGGGTTTAGGACTCGTGATAGTGTAGAGCGTCACGCTGCAGCTCCAAGCCGCACATTTCCATTCATCATTCAGAGCATTTTATGATGGAGATGAGCTCTGGCACCAACACAATGATCTGGAGCAACTGTAATTAAGTCCAGCACACAATGCACATACACACACACACACAGACACTCATGCATACGCATCAATATACATGCACACATACACTGAACATATATGCAAAGGTGCACTCATGCACAGCTGTGCGTACACACACATACACACACACACGGTTAAGTTTCCACGGTGACAGGCTTTTACTAAAAGCTTATTAACGACTGAAGACTCATTAAAGCTTCATGGATACAGAAGTGTTTCGAGCTCGTAAGCAATAAATCACTAAGTAACTCAACCCGCAGCCTCGGAAACAAATCCAAACTTATTTTGCTTGCGAGGTTTACCACATTAGTGACATTTAACACTTCAATTTCTCTTCACTTTTTTATTTCTCTTGATGTTAATTTAAAAAAAAAACCCAGCTTATCACGTTACCGAGAAACCCTTAATGTGCAAAGTCCTCTGTCCGGACAACTCTCTCGTCTCAGAAAAAAGCTTACTGACTGTTATGAGGCGCTGCCACTGGAGACTCCTTCCGTAAATATTAAACAAACGTCTCCTTAAAGAAAGCTTCATCATCTCAACGGTTTTAGGTTTTTGTTTGTTAAATAGCAATAGGTTTTTGATTTGTTTATTATTAGTACCAGATTATGTGGAATCCCTGTGTTACTATAGAAATAGCCCTGTACGAAAATCTTCGCTCATACATAAAAGGGACGCCTCATTATCTGATGTAATAAAATCAGTTTAAAATGTTTTAATTCAGTCCATCTCAGAAAACACACTGGAGTTATTTAACCTCATGCTGCATAGAACATTCGCATTTACACACAAATTAGCACATAGTGAAATATTTAAAACAGCCTAACGTAATATGAGGGTTCAATTTCAAGTCCTCGTGAAGTATATTTCCAAGACTAATATAATCAGCGCGTGTAATCAGCGTTGCCTGATTGCACGGTTTCACACCCCACATGGGCTATTTTATAAAATCACATTAGGCTGGGAAGAAAATTACCTCAGGCAGGTAGATATCATCTGTGAACGTTACACTCTGAGCTGATTTAAACTGGATTTTAATTAGGATTTAAACAACCGTATTCAATCTGCCAGCCGTGCACATAATCTCTTAGGGTAATCTATATAAGGGATTTTTAGCTCGAATCCTGGAGGTCTTGAACAGTGTCTGAAGTTTTCTCTGCACCCAACACACCTCATCCAATTTATAGCAGACTTCATAATGAGCTTATAACCCAGATCAGACGTGTTGAGGGAAGGGAAAACCTGCAACAAACAGGTGCTATGTGAGGGTCCTGTCTGCAGTATAGAGCTCGGGGCGGGGTTACACCTGGTGGGCGGAGTAACAGATGTTATTCCACCTTAAGTTGGGTTTGTACTGTACAATTTTCGTCCTGATTTTGCTGTCACACATTGTGCGGTTTTAGAATGCATAATGTGACATACTCACCAGTGTGTGATTTACTGCCATTGCGAACAAAGATGGCCGACAGCAACGTTCTAGCAGTGTTGGAAATGTTTAATGTGTGAGCATTAAAATGAGTGTGAGCGCTGCTACGATGCTTGTTTAAAAGCCACTAATAGGATGAAACTCACGGGACAGCTACACATGCCCTAGTGCCGATGGCGAAACAAACGAAACATGGTAACAGACAGAAAAAAAATCTCAGTATCAATTCACAACCTCACTTTGAGCGATGTTTTCGTTTATGCGAACCTGTTTCCCGTATGAGCAAAACTATAGATCACGCTGATTGATGACATGAGCAGAACGTAGTCATTTTTTCATTAATCACAGGTCTATCATTAGAGGATCTTCATCATATAATGTGACATGGAGAACACGTTATGTTATTTCTCTTTCTGTTATAGAATTCGGCCAAGATTTTATTTAGATCTCATACAGTGTGACAAGTGATTAAATTAAAAGAGCGCCATATTCGCACAACTGTGTAGCAAAAGAAGTGTGAAAGTAAGAAAATGGCTGAGATTTTTGCTTTTGTTAGATTGGGGAATTTCCTCCTGTTTAGATCTTTGGAAACTTAGGAAAATATGGACAGGTTTTTTGTCGAAGCTTCATACACACAGATGTTATCCCTTCATTTTCGAGTGCCCAAGGTCACGTACAGTCTACAACTGATTCCCTCATATTTTTCCTAGCGACCCATAGCAACAGCATCCAAAATACTTCACTTATAGAGGTCTTCAACAAGGTACAAAATTTTAGAAAGTGAATCGATAACCACAATATTCATTTTGTTTTTGTTTTATGTATTTCTTTACAGTGGTATCTTATAGCGGGGACACATATGAGATTTGCTATAAAGCCTAAAAAGGTTCATTAAGACTTTGTTAGAGTTTTTTAGATTTTTAGACAAACTTAAAAAAACACGTGACAGACGTAATACACAACTAGCTATAATATTCTACACACACTAATGCGAAAGGGGTGTAAATGCATAAAATAAAATTTCAACAATCACTCATGTTATATCTCTTTCACCTTCTCTTTTTCAAGGTCATCATCATAAACCTTTGGTGATTCACTGCTGTGAACATTTGCACATTTTATTTTACACATACAGTTTAGTGTTTCATCAACACTTCAGACAATCGAGGTGTGGGGAGGTCTGGTTTTAACTTCTTTATGTTCTAAGTATAAATCCTGATTTGTTTAAAGCTTCACCGTATGGCTTTTACGAATCATATCTCAAAAACCCAATCCCATCTCATGTAACCTAAATCCATCAGGGATAATCTCGCCAAGGAGGATCATTGCAATGAAGAGCTGCTATATGTTTTTACAATATGATGTTGTCATCACACACACACACACACACACTTTTGCATCATTTTTTGCATCGATTCAAAACAATGTACTTACTATAATTACTACTATTGATGCATGCTAGACGGAACCCTTATATTAAATCAATACAAAGGTTGCTTTTTAAAATACTGCACAGTGAGACACTTTAATACATTTTAAAATATGATTTTATAATCATAATTGTAGATCAAAATAAAAGATTTGGTAATTAGCTGGTTGTACACTGGCTTGTTAAGATTCCTCCCTTGTTTGTGTTTTTTTTTATTACCGTATCTAAACTATCTAGTACAATGCGTACTGACTCTTGACTCATTCAACTGAGAGAAGCATTTTGTGCTTTGGTCCCAGGAGGACCATTAAAATGTCAGCACAGTGTGTGTTCCTGTGTCTGTGGGGACATAATACGTGCTCACACACTTTTTTTTTAATCTTTGAATCATGCCAGAACTTGTTATTCTAGAGTTCTAGAGATTTACGCACGATGCGACACCAGCTGTACATAACAGCTGATGCTGAAGTCAGGACTTGACATCGGAACTCTTTCATTATAGAAGTGAACATGCCCAAATCCATACATTTGTAGGTGAAGCTTTGTATCCTTCGTAATGCCCCCTAAAATAATATATGTACTCATTGACATTCCTGGGAACCATCCATCACTAGCGCAAGTCTACTAAAGTTCAAGCATATCTACATTTTCATCTTAGCCATGTACTGGGAACTAGACAGACCGCAAGTTCCCAGTGCTTGGCCGTGGTGTTCTTCTCCTGGAACTTTAGACATTACTATAGTTACTAAAAAGCTATGAGTCCAAATTTTTTAAAAAACATCAAACATAATCTGTGACCCTTCAAGGTTTTATGTAGAAACCTCTGCCAGAGCTCTTTTAGGAAGCTAAGAACCCCTAAATTTAAGATATTTAGGAGTTTTTAAGCTTCCTCAAGGAGTTCTAAAAGGGAAACACTTTATTGTGGGGAGTTATAGATTTTTTTATGTCTTCTGTGACTCGAACTTAATCATGCTAGCAAGCACAAAGCTGAGCTAATACTGCTAACATCCAGTTCAAGCTCATCAAGACTTCAAGAAAAAAACTCATCCAAGCATTCAGAACTGGAAAAAGAGAAAATATGCTCGATAGACTGTTACCAAAGAGTCTTGATGTCTCTAAGGATTGTTTTAAGTAGGACACAATTTGTTGAGCTTAAGACACAGTGGGTGCTCTGGCGTTTGGTGTTTGTTTGAGTAATCCCACATGAGCCTAGATATGCTGAGAGCGGCTTCATGGTCTTCAGTTCCACTAATTCAGTCCACAACCTTATCATGCAACGCTAACTCTAACTCCAAGATCATGCCTTCTGAAAATTCATTACATGGCAGAGTGTGGGCCAGATGAGTAAGGAGTGCTTCTGAGCTTCAGTCTGAAGTGTGACAAACTCTTGGAGCAGATCGGACTGTGATGAACAGACCGTCCTTCTGCAGTTGCCAAAGCACAGAACATTGCCGACATGCTACCATGTTCACCTGCCACTCTACACACACACACACACACTGATATGATGTTCTCTCACTTTCACACACTCCCACACAAGCAACAACATCCTGTGCACA
>CM075030.1:5914396-5952843 GCA_037576675.1 Pangasius sanitwongsei | reverse complement strand
ACACACACACACACACACTGATATGATGTTCTCTCACTTTCACACACTCCCACACAAGCAACAACATCCTGTGCACAATCATGGAGTTCCTCTCGCTCTCTCTCTCTCTCTCTCACCACTCATACACACACACACACACACACACACTCATCTCACACCAATATCCACGCCAAACTTCCAATTTTACTTTTAACAATTTAGCAAGGATGTTTCAAGGTTGTTTCAGGCTCTAATGTTATACTGCTATAGACAGAGTAAATGTTAACAGCAGCGCTACATTGTAATGATGTCCAAAAAATATCCAAATTTTCCTAAAAGGTTGTATTTTGGCAACCCTGTATACATTTCTATATGCATCGTATGCATTTTGTGATTTAATTGTCTATTTAATCATATAATTAGCTGATCAGTCAAAACACTTTCCAATATCAAAAGCCTTGCTCTGAGAAACAAAATGATTCCAGGATGACGTCTTAGCCCTCGCTAAACTCGTCTTAGACCTCGCTAAACATTAGCAACAAACACTTAAGAAGAGCAGGTAGGCTTCCTCCAGGTGCACTTAAGCATGAAATGTTACACGGATGTGTTTACCGTTCATGAAAACAAGCAGACGGAGCTTGGAGTATTTAATCTGTGCACTGCACTATAAGAAACATAATCATTGATGATTGCATGCTTGTGTGCGCTCGAGTGCAAGTAGAGCCGTCTCGCCTGCTAACCAAACCGCTACCTGTTGCCAGGCAACCTAGAGGGTCGACTCTTTGGTGTGCCACATGTGTTGGTGAAAATGTAGTGCAAAATTTAAAAAAAAAAAAGCACACTGGGTGAAATTTCACCACCAGATCAGTATTGCTCTGTCAGTATCACTCAATCTTTTTCACTTTGTCACCCTAAGGCTCCATCGTTCCCTATCAATCTGTCTCTGTATCGCTCTGTCGTTCTCTCGCTCTCTCTCACTGTCTCACTCCATCATTACCAGGTGCTCAATCCTGAAATGCAGACATGCAGATCAGTGCAAGATGGAGGGAGGGAGGGAGGGAGAGAGGAGTGGACTGTGGAGGGAGGAAGAAAATGAGAGGGCAAGTGGAAAGAGGAAGATAAAAAGGAGTGAAACATGAGGTGAGGACAGGACAAGAAGGAGAGAGGAGGAGAGATTTTAATCAGCCGGAAGGAGGAAGGTAAAAAAGGGTTTGAGAAGGTAAATAAGGGAAAGTGGTTAGAGGATTGGAGGAAATGAGAGGGAAGAAAGGAGACATGAGGAAGAGAAAGGGAGAAAGAAGGAGTCATGAAGAGAGAGGAGAGGAGGAATGGAGATACTTAGGAGGGCAGGAGAGTCAGTCACATCACAGAGATGTGAGTGAAGGGCAAAAGAAGGAGGGAAGTAGAATAGTCAATTTTGAGAGGAGAAGTAAGGAGAAGGGGAGACAACATGAACAAGGAGAAGATAGAAAAAAGAAGACTGAGTCTTGAGAGAAGGAAGTGAATTATGAGGGGAGGAAAGGAAGGACAGAAAGATGAGGAGTGAATTTTGAGGGAAGGAAGGAAAAACAAAGATAGGAGAGGAGATGAGAGGAGAGGGCAGAAGAGGGAAGAGGAGAGAGGATGAGAGAAGGGGAAAGAAGGGGAAAAGGGAGAAACAAAGAATAGAAAAGGAGAGGAGAGAAAGAAAAGAGAGGAGAGGACAGAAAATGAGATGAGAAGAGAGGAAGAAGAGAGAGGAGAGGAGAGAACAGAAGGAGAAAGGAAAGAAACAGAAAGGGCAGAAGGAAAGGAAAGGAGAGCAAAGGAAGGGTTAGAAGAATGAGGAGAAGAGTGAGATACAAATGAGAGGGAACAGCAGGGGGTGTATTCAATTTGGGAGTATGAGAGAAGAGAAGAGAAGAGAAACATGAAGGAAGGAAGAAGAGATGAGGAGAGGAAGAGAAGAGAAAGGAGGTACCAAACAGAGAGGAAAGGAACTGAGAAGAGTAAGTCGTAAAGCTGGAAAGGGAAAAAAGTGAATACATGAAAAAATGAGTGTAAATAAATTAAATGAAATGAAAAAAATGATAGGTGGAATGAGATTTGGGTAAAGGAGAAGAGGAAAAAAAAGAGATGAAGGAAAGAGAGGACTGGATTGTGAGTGAAGGACAGACAGAGTCAGTCATGAGGGAAGGGTAGGAATGCTGTGTAGAAGAGAGAGAACGAGAAAAGAGAATGGGAAATGAAAGCAGGAGAATCGTGACAGAATGAAGGAGATGTATGGAAAGGAGAAGGAGTGAGAGGAAAGAAAGTGCAAGTAGGAAGTAGGGAGAAGAATGGAAGAAATTTTGAGGTGGGGAGAAGAGAGGGGAGGACAGGAGGAGAAGAGAAGGTACTGGTGAACAGAGAAGAAGAGGGAGGTGAGGGAGGAAAAGGCAGGAGAAAAGAGGAAGGAAGGAGAAGAGTGAACCTTGAGGAAAAGGAGAAGAATGGCATCTGGCTCACCTTAGGCTGCGTCTCGGCCACCTCCACCACCTGGTTGCGGTTCATCAAGCCCTTGACCAGCGCCTCCACCTGGGCGTTGTACTTCATGAAGAGCACATAGGCGGCGTAGGATAGCAGCAGGGCCACGCTCTCCCAGCAGCTGATGTAGTTGTCCAGGAAAAAGACGATGAGCATGATCAGGTCGAGGATGTAGAAGGAGACGTCGCGGAAAAGTGGCCACCATGTCAGGTTGAGGATCTCGCGCGAGAACACGGCGCACATGCCAATCACGAACAGGATGTTGAACACCGCCGAGCCCACGATAGTGCCGATGCCCACATTGCTGTGAGAGATGAACACGCCGATAATGGAGGTGAAGAGCTCAGGAGCGGATCCTCCAGCCGCCATGAAGGTGGCACCGGCCACATCGTCTGATATGACCAGCTTCTCGGTGATGACCGTGAGTGCAGGCACGAAGAACTCATCACACACGATGGCCAATGCGATGAACATGTACAGCATGCCAAGCATGTGCAGGATCACTGCACCTTGGCGACGCTGTTCCAACGTGAACAAGTCCTCAGGATAGTCGCCTTGGTTCCCTGATGCATTGGTAATACTAACCGAGAGGAGAGTCCTGTGAGGAGCAGGGCCATGAGGCTCCTCTAGCTGGGAGGCGGAGCTCCACAAGGAGGAGGATGAGGAGGTGAAGAAGGCACCGAGGGTGGAGAAGGAAACGGAGCTTATTGCCAAGATCCCGAGGAGGAGTGCGAGCACCCGTGCTGGACGTAGCTTCTTCCTGATGACGTAGTGCGATTGCTGAGCCATGATGCAACACTCGGCTAGTACGTCTTAGCACACACGATACATGCCGCTGTTGTGCAGGAAATCCGGATGACCTTTAGCACTCCAGTGGCTTCCTCATAGTAGCCTGGAAATGACAACAAAAGAACGAGGGGAAGAAAAAAAGGTTAGTCGACAGGTTCTACTTGGACCCCTGCTGGGTCAACAACCTTATTCTACAGAGGGACTATCGAGACCATCCCAAGCAGCTGTATCACTGGTTTGGAAATCGCACCGTCTCTGATCGCAAGTCCCTGCAGCGGATAGTGAGGACAGCTGAATTGATCACCGGGGTCTCTCTTCCTTCCGTCATAGACATTTACACCCCACGCTGCATCCGCAAAGCCACCAGTATTGTGGACGACCCCACGCACCACTCACACAAACTCTTCACCCTCCTGCCATCTGGTAAAAGGTACCAAAGCATTCGGGCCCACATGACCAGACTGTGCAACAGTATCTTCCCCTAAGCCATCTTCCCCCAGACTCCTCAATACTCACAGACTCTCTCTGTCTCACACACACACACACACACAACTGAACACCATTCCACTCCCTTTGCAATTTGTGCACATTTCTGTATTTACTACCTGCATTTTTTTTGCTGCTACTGTATTTATAAAAATATCGTATATAATTTTTATTACTATACTCTTTACCTGGCTGCTACCCCAATAACTGCTATGTCCATATATAGTATAAGCTTATCTGCTGAATACTATGTCATAGTTGTTACATTTACATTCACAGCAATTTATCATATTGTCATTCTTTTGCAGTACCTGTTATATCTGACACTTCTGCACTAGAACTGTATACTGGTTGGTGCTGCACTGTCTCTTACTGTGCCTATTGTCCTGTTTTAGTAGTTATTGTAGTCTTGTGCTGTTTGCACATGTTTGCATGTGCACTTTATGTAGGAATGTGTAGTCCCGTGTAGTTCTGGGTTTATGTAGCACCATGGTCCTGGAGGAACGTTGTTTCATTTCACTGTGTACTGTACTAGCTATATATGGTTGAAATGACAATAAAGCCACTTGAATTGACCTCTCTTAACAAGCTTTAAGATTTCCCCTAAACAGACAAACTAAAAAACACTTTCGGTTCTAGAGTTCTAGAGGTTTTTCACCAATAGTGTGGTTACAAATTCGGCTAGCCTGTCAAATTTGTGGTTAAAGGTGTAGCTTGTTATTTTTAGAGCCTTCTGCTGCCTGGGAGTTAAATTGTCTGTCAAATCACATTCTCTATATTATTATTATTATTATTTATTCATCATCAGTAAGTGCTTTACTCTGGTCAGGATTTCAGTGGTTTCCAGGAACACTGGGTCATGAGTTGGAATACACCCAGGATGGCATGCCAGTCTATATCAAGGCACCATCAGCACACTCATTCACACCTAGACTCGCCAATCCACCTACTGCATGACTTTTGGGAGGTGAGAGGAAACCAGAGAACCCTGGAGAGGAAACCCACGCAGATACAGTCAGAACATGTGACAGTAACCCGAGCGCAGGATCGAACCAGCAACCTCAGTGACAATGCTACCCCATGCACCATCGTGATACCCTATAGTTAGTTAATTAGTTACAGAAAAACAGGGGGCAGGACTAAGGTGTTCTGCTTCAGCTGGGGACACAGCCATGTTTTTATAGACAGACATCTAAAAATGAAGAAGCTAGCCTGATGTTTTGCATGGCAATATTTTGAATCACAGATTTTTGTAAGGTTTACTTTAAGTGAAAGGTTATCTGTGTGAGAGAGAGTGAGAGAGAGAGAGACTGCCCGCACAGGCCCATGGGAAAGTCCCACAGCGCTGCCTGGCTTTTGTGCTCAGCTGCGTATGTACGCTCAAGGTCACCATGAAATGATGCAATGTCAAAACTGCCTCCGAATGAAGAGATTAAATCCATCTGAAGCCATTTCCTTCAGATTCATCGATCCACAACATTCGTGACCGTCTCGAGCTATACGTCTTAGGAGGCGTCAGTATTGAAAACGTTAATGGGCAGGAGGACAGGTGCAAGTCAAGGGTGAAGGAGCAGCACAACAGCTCCTCCACGTTACTGTAGAAACGGCTGATGACTGGCTGATTCACATTAGCTACTGATAACTGCCCTGAAGCAGAGGGATGTAACTAGCATTTTTAAATTGTGCCAGTGAAAATCAGTAGCCACATCTCACCCAAATGAGCCTGAGTAGTTTTGCATTAAAGATATTTCTCAAAAAAAAAAAAAGAAAAAAGAAAAGAATCAGTCACACCGTTAATGGACAGAGCTCAGTTACGCATGGAGTTAAAAATCATTTGACAGTTCAAGATGTGTATGTGTGTATGGGCTCACAGTACAATCGACAAGTTCTAATGCCACACACACGCCACTGTGTGTGCTGTGTTTCCATGCAGGACTCAGTGCTCGCAGCAACAATCGACGTGATACCTAGCTGGAGGAATAACACCAGAGCATCTCTCAAGGTGCCTGTGCCTTTTAACCAGCCAGGTCAATGTATAACCTGTATAGCTGTTGTAAATCTCTTAACTTTTTAATAAAAACTAGGTATATGACAGTTAATATTCCCGTCTAGTATATATCTTATTAAATAAATAAATAGGGTATTAAAAAATAACAACTTCATGCTATTAAATAAGTTATAAAAATAAATAAGTAATAATAAAATAAAAAAGTTATGTGCTAGTTAATATTCTTGTAAATATCTTATTAAATAAAAAAACTATTGCATGCTATTAAATATGTATTTAAAATAATAATAATAATAATAATAATAATAATAATAATAATAATAATAATAACTAGTTATGTGCTAATGTTCCCATGCTAGCAAATATTTTATTAAATAAATAAATAGAATATTAGAAAAACAATTCTGTGCTTTAAAATATGTACAAGAAGAAGGAGAAAAAGAAAAAGAAGAAGTGCTTATTAATATTCTCATTCTAGTAAATATCAGTAAATATTTGATTAATATATGAAGGTGAATTAAATTAAAACCTTAAAAGTGTGACATTTAACACCAAAAAGGAGAAAAAATTAAAAATAAAAAAGTAAACATTTTAACATTTTAAGATCGTAATGATTTGTAACATTTCACACCAATTTGCAAGCAACAATGCAAGATAAAAAAATATATATAAGGTTTTTATTTGACTCACTCTCGTATATTGGATATTTTTTTTAAAAAATTGAAGAGTGCTAGTAAAATATGTAAAAAAAATAAATAAATCAAATCAAATACAACAACCCCCCCATAGTGAGTCCCTCTAAACCGCCACTGTCCTCCAAGTTTATTTGACAAGCATCTCACGTTTTGGCAAAAAAAAAAAAAAAAATTATAATTTTTTTTAAATTCCCACTAAAATTTTCACAGCAATCTGACGTGCATCAGCTGCAGCTTTAATGAGCATAACTTTAAAAACAATATTGTCCAAACGTCTCTCTTAGTGTAAACAGATCTGGATGTGTGACAGAGCTGCATTATAATGGGATTAGAGGAAAGCTTTTTCACCTTAAACCCACTAAACCCATGCAGCGTATAGCTTCAGCTGTGTAACATGAAGCCGTGGTTCAGGATGTGCACGTTTAGACTGGAGGACACGGGACACTGGTTCAGGCTAGCATCACACACACATATGAGCTGTGTGTGTGTGTGTGTGTTGTTGTTGTTGTTGTTGTTATTATTGTGGTGCTTTTTGCATGCAGTACATAGTGTGTGCTACCTGGAGCAGAGAGAGGCATCTCTCGAGCAGGGTTTAAAAATAAAACCCCCAGCATTACATTTACTCTGAGATCCAAGATGTAACACAATATTTATTGCATGCATGTGAATATTAGGCTATAATATTGCAAAGTAAGGATGGCATGAGTATCCATCTCGAGAATAAGCACCAGTATTAAAGGATGCTTCACTACAATAAAAAAGAAAATATTAAAATCCATGAATGAAACATGCATTAGTTATTAAAGATGAGTAGTATTGAGCAGGACAGTACTCACATGCATGGAGAGGAGCGCCGGCAGCAGGTTGTGAGCCCAGGAGCTCTCTCTCTCTCTCTCTCTCTCTATGCGTGTGTCTCTCTCTGAGCGATGCTGATGCTGATGCTGCTGATGATGGTGATGGTGATGATGCTGTCTGGAGGTGGAGCCTGTATGTCCTTTCCTTACCAGATACCTCTGTGCATAGCCTTGTTGCCAGATCCACAGTTCTCACACATCAGACTCATGTTTTACCTCCTGCATGGATATAATAAGAAGCACTGTCAGAAAAAAACTGGGTACTAACCTGTACTTTTCCTTGCCACAGGTGTAGCAACCTCATGGGGTACATCTATTGTACCTTGAGAGTGTATATTTTCCTGAAGATGTGTATCCTTTATATAATTAATCATTAAAGGTGCAACTATATAGTACTTTAAATCATTTTTAAGGTGCATTCACATTGCCATGGAAAACATACACAGTACAGGAGGAAAAGATCACACCAGTGACAGGAAATAGCTTTTAGCTCATTTCTATTACATATTTATGTGTTATTTATAAATATTTATGCCATAATATCAGAGAATTTATTAGGGGAATATTAGTGACAGAATGTCTTTGTATAAAAATGTGATATTTGGATTATTTGTTTGTTTGTTTGTTAATCTTCTTTATTTATATTCTTTGTACATATTCATAAAAATGTTCATATAATTATATATGAATGTGATAAATAAATAAATAATCTTATATACTGAATTGCTCATATTCATATAAATTATTTACATTATTAAAATATTTAGAAAAAAATCTTAGGTATTAATTAATATTTTAAAAAATAGCCTAAATAAATTATGCTTGTTTTTTTTTTAATTATTATTTTTCTTTATTTATTTGCATATATTCCTTTAAATTATATAAACACATGTAAATAAAAATAACATGATTGTTTAAAAAAGTGCATGTGCAAAAAAAGAAAGTACTTAAAGCACAAGTTTTTTTCTGCATGGATTAAAGTGTGGGTTTTTTTTTTTGTACGTTTGTTTGTTTGTTTTGCAAGAATAACTCTTTTAAATTACAGTACATTTTGCAGTGATAGTCACGACAATGGATTTTTAGAAGCATTATATAGTGATATTTTAAGGTTCTGAGGTTTGTGTTTTATCCTGACCTGGCAACCCTGAGTTTTACTTCCATAACTGAAACGCCACACATTATTTTTTAAAAACAGGTTCCTGAAGCAAAACTTTAGCACTAATAAATAGCGTGTTTATTACTTTCAAAGCTAGCTCATACACATTACATTGCGACTCACTTTAGGGATTTGATTCTTTTGAAACACCAACTTAAGTGAAGCGAATATCGAAATAACAGTTCTTCGAAACCATTTTCACTTCCCTAAAGAACACTGATTCCGAACTATGATTCATCTTAACTATTTCAACTGAATAATCATTTTTTCCCACCACAAAGTTTTCCTTCCCCTTGTACAGAATTCACAAAAACATGCTAAAAATGTAAAACCCAGTGCTCCACTGATGGAGAAAGATAATCAGTTTCTGTCAAAGGTCAGGGTTTCCCAGTGTTGTTTCAGGATTCATTTGAACCATTTTCTACTTTCTAAGGTATTAATTTTAACCTCATGGAGTGCTTGTGCATAAACTAAAGTGTTTAATCATTTGTTAGTGTAGGTAAACAACTACTTTTCCACTTCTGAGAAGAACAATATTTGGTAAAATCAGATCTTTTCATAAAGGTAATCATGGTATCAAATCCCAGGAATGCCCAGGATGCTCAACAGTACATATACACACACACATGCACACACATGCACACACACACACCTCAATGACTGACACTGTCACAAGCAAACATCCTTCAACGCACACTCCTGTTAGCAGTCTGATTAATGCACAGGTCAGGATTTGTTTTTAGTGCTGTAGCATTTTCTAGTCCATCAGCATTAACTTACTCATCCATTTCTGCTTGTCTGTGTGTGTGTGTGTGTGTGTGTGTGATGATTCAGACAGTAACATCCTCAAACTGTTAGTGTGTGGGTAAATAAATGTGTGTGTGTGTTCTCAGTATTTTTTTTTAAATAATGAATGAAGTGTATGAAGAGCTGTGGGTCAGTCATGGGACTCACACAAGCAAAACACCAATGACCGGTCAAACACACACACCGGTCTCTCTCTCTCTCACACACACACACACACACACACACACACACACACACACACACAAACAACTATCTATTGCCCCTGTGGGCTAAATCCTGCTTTTGTGTTATCACAGTTCAATAGCTGGTCAGCAATGCAGCGACGGCTGAGTGTGCAGTGTGTCATAGTCCATTCTGGTAAAAACGTATGAATGAAGTCCACAAATACACAAAATAAACGATGTACAACAAACATAGCATTTAAAACTCACAAAACAAAAAGGATTTTACCAGCAGGTTACTAATCGAGGTTTCAAGGTCTGATTCAACTTTGACACACCATTTAGTTTTATGTGAAAAACACAAAGCAAATGGAACTTTCCAGCTTTTCTATCGCACTCAATTGAAATGTCGGTGAAGATCGCCGTGCCACACAGTCGAGTAAAGCAATGTTTTGTTTTGTTTTTCAAAACAGCAGAGGGACTATTTTCTTACAGCTTCATTTGACCTTACAATCAAGCATTATAAAGCACAAAAGATTTTACACACGCTGTAAACCCACATATAATCCACAATAAAAAAACAAAACGAATGACCACAAGCAAGAACCAAATAGTAAAAACTGACAAATACATTATCTACAAACAGTAAACGACACAAAATAAAAACCCATATTAAAAAATATAACAGAACCTGAAGCACAAACACAATTTAAAACCAAATGTACAACTGTCGTAGCTACACAAGCTAAACCACTACCATTACAACAAACACCAAATATTAAAATATAACATAACACACAACACAGACAAAACAATAATGCCACAAACAATGCAAACCCATGACACAAAACGTTATACTATCAATTTATCCAACACATATGAATCAACATACAAACAACATAAAGACAATATAAATATAGAAACAGATTACACAACTGTTCACACAATGGAGTCTTTATTTAAACTAGCACAATATAAACCACACAGAGTGAACTGGCCAGTGGATATGTCCATGTCCCTCAGACTGGAAGGAGAATACTGACATCTGTAGGCCACAGTGTGAGTGTGTTTGTGTGTGTGTGTGTGTGTGTGTGTGAATGGTGGAGAAGCCTGATGAATGTTGAAAAGGAAACCGGAGACACTATATACATGAAGCAATAACTCAATTAAAAAAACAATTCAGATAATTAATTTAGATTGATTTAGAAACCATTTTCTGATGGCCTAAATGAGTTAGATCCTCACTGTGATTGGTCACAATGGTATTTCAAATTCACCTGTAGACATGCTTTCAAAGAATCAACATTTTAGTGTCCCATAACACTCTCTCAAGCCTGTGACCGCTATGAAATATTTGGACTATTCCACAAGTCACATGTTCAACATGAAGTTCCTGAAGACCACGGGAAGAAGACAAAGTACGTTCACTTTCCTGTTTCTTATTTTTCAATGATATTGTGACATTGACTGACAAATAAAGTCACTTTCAGTAAATCATTAAAATGTCCTTAATGTAAAACACTGTGTTTCAGAAAAGAAACTTTGTTAAAAAAATGGAGATTGTCACTCAAGATGAGTTATTGTTCTTGAGTGGTTAAATGTGTGCTTTCTTAGTTTCAAAAATAGTTCATTCATTCATTTATTCATTCATCTATACAGTAAGCAGTTTATCCTGGCTGATTATCCATGGTGGATCTGGAGCCTAACCCAAGGAAACTGGATGGGACACCAGTGCGTCACAGTGCACCACAAAAACACACACAAACACACACACCACTATCGGCAATTTAGCATAACTAATCTTCTTATTGGCATGTAGAACCTGGAAAGAACCCACATGCACACAGGGAGAAAGTGTCCACGAACTCCACACAGACAGTAACTCAAGCTCAGTAGTATACAGCCAAGGAGGATTCCTGACCATCACACCCATCCCACTTCAGATTTATTCCCTCCTGTGTTTGCTGTTATAATAAGCTCCACTCTTCTGAGAAGGCTTGCCACTAGATTTTGGAGTGTGGCTGTGGGGATTTGTGTTCATTCAGCTACAAGAGCATTAGTGAGGTCAGGCACTGATGTTGGTGAGGAGGTCTGGGGTGCCGTCGGTGTTCCAGTTCATCCCAAAGGTGTTCAGTGGGGTTGAGGTTAGGGCTCTGTGCAGGACACTCGACGTCTTCCACTCCTACTTTAACACACCTTGTCTTCTTGGAGCTCGCTTTGTGCACCAGGGCATTGTCATGCTGGAACAGGTTTGGGCCTCTGAGTTCCAATAAAGGGAAATCGTAATGCTACAGTATACAAAGACGACCGATACAATTTTGTGCCTCAAAGTTTGTGGCAACAGTTTGGAGAAGAATCACATATGGGTGCGATGGTCAGGGGCCCACAAACATTGAACACCAAGCTGACTCTGTTGAGCAAGACCCTTAACCCACAACTCCTCAGGTGGATCCTGTCTCAATTGTAATTTGCTTTAGATAAAAGCGTCAGCCAAATAAGGTAAATGTAAACGAACCTGGGAACACTACCCGCTGTCCCACCATGCTGATATGTTTAACAGAAAGAAGGGCTACCTGTGGCACCCCAATCATAGAATCACCCTTATATGTGTTGTGTGAACTTTCTAAAGTTTCCATCCATCCGTCCATCCATTTTCTATACCACTTCACCTACACAGGGTCACAGGGAGCCTGGAGCACAAGGCGGGGGACACTTAGTTGGGGTGCATACCCATCGCATGGCACAATCGCACACATACTCACAACGGCATACAACACTTTCTTTGGACTGGTGGAGGAAACTGGAGTACCCAGAGAAAACCCGCAAAGCACGGAGAGAAAATGCAAACCCTGGAGGTGCGAGGCAACAGTGCTAATCACTAAGCCACTGTGCCCCTTTCTAAAATGTCAGTAGTCTTAAACCAGCTCAGGTTTGGCTCCTCCACTCTCCAGCACAGCAGGTGGCGCTGGATTACAAACCGCCATCACCGACGAAGAAGACGAGGCGCTGCAGTTTTTCCAATAGGAGACCTGAGCTTTCTGATCCATCTATTCAGCATTTAATATAAATCTATGTTGCAGGGTTGTACAAGGAAAATTTGATCGAATTGATTTCAGAATAAT
Organism: Pangasius sanitwongsei; assembly: GCA_037576675.1. Classification (NCBI taxonomy): domain Eukaryota; kingdom Metazoa; phylum Chordata; class Actinopteri; order Siluriformes; family Pangasiidae; genus Pangasius; species Pangasius sanitwongsei. The sequence continues at coordinate 5,940,281 of CM075030.1, read as the reverse complement.
CATTCCTTATTCTAGCTGTGTTTCAGGAAGTTGTCTCGGTCCTGCTTTAGACAGAAAGGTGAGTTCAATAAAAGCATGATAGCTAAATCTACATCCCAAGTGGATTAAGTGTGCTACATAGGATGTGAAGGGGCAAAATGGCGTATGAAGTGCACTGTATAGATCTAATAATAATGAGACATTCCGTTTCGGTAAGTTTGTTTTACATGTAAAAAAAAAAACTGATTAAAAATCTGATTTAAAAAAAATAATAATAATAATAATTCGATTAATAGATACAGATGCCTCGAATTCACTCTTCTTTTATACAGAGTCGCATTCGATAAATAACAACGGCTTAAAATTTGAATAAGTTTAACGGCGTTTTTCTAACCGATTTCTAACGTTTTTTTTTGTTTGTTTGTTTTTTTTTGACGTTTGGAGAGCGCGCGCAGTGGGCGTGGCCATGGTTCGCGTGCGTGCTTGACACTAAGCTGCATTTGCCCAAAGTAGGTAAAAGGAGCGCGCGCGCTCTGCTTGTAAGTGCTGTACCTAGAGTTTTGTAGTTCTTTTAACATTAGACTTTTTTTTTAATTATTTTATTTTATTTTTTTACAAAGCAGGTCTGTAGGTTATTCATATTCATATTTAGATCTCTTATGAGGAAGCCAGAGGCGACAGCGGTGAGGGAAAGCTCGCTGAGGTGATCATGAGGAGGAAACCTTGACAGGAACCAGACTCAACAGGAGTAACATCCTCTCCTGACACCGGATAGTGTGATTATAAATCACCCCGCTTCTACAAATGTATACTGTGTAAAGAAACCCTAAATATGAAAAGCAGACAGTTTATTGTATACAATTTTAAACAAAAGCAGTGAACTGAGTTGGACGGCACTACTTTCTGTTTCACTTATCGGTTAAATGAGTTAAAAACTCGTTTAAAAACTGCAGCTAAGTTTCAGTTTTTTTCCTAAAATTATACATTTTTTTATCCAGATCTCTTATAATGGAAGCAGCAGAGGGCAGACCAGGCTCTCATGTTCGCTCACAGGTAAGGGTTGCTCATGTGTGTACACATAAATACAAAAAATCTGTACAACAGGGCAGACGTATTCAGACTTTTCCCCCATGGGGCCCACTTCCCTATCGTCCCCAGATTGTGAGTCTGAATCCTGACGATGCCACAGTGATCCGTGTCTGTGAGCACATGTATGTGGAAGAAGGCAGATAGCGCTTTCCTCCAAGTGTCTTACACATTCCTGTATCACAGCATGAGCAGCAGTTTAGAAAGATGTGGTTGGCTGGCTTCACATTTCTCAGAGGAAGCACTTGATAGCCTTCGCCTTCCATGGCTGGTAGCTATCGTATGATAGGGGAGACCTAAATGGTGAGTGGGACTTGGCCAAGAGTAAGTTAGGGAGAAAATCTGTGAGGATGGCACCCCGCAGGGGTTTTATTGCCTGTTATTAACTAATTATTAACTATTAACTAGCTAATAAAATAAAACAGAACCAGGTGAAAAAACAGTCTTATAATACAGCAGACCAGCCAACCCTGAAGTAGAGTAATGCCTAGTCCCGCATTACTGATCTGCTGCTCAAACATGTCTGTGCTCTGACTGGTGCAGGAGAGCAAAGCAAACACACAGCGTTTTTAATCTCTGTTCATTGTAAAGCTGTTCTGTTCATTGGTCAGATCTAACACTATGTTGAAGGCCTATTTATGGAGAATGCTTTGAGTTCACCAAAAATGATCCAGTGCAGTTTTTCACCATTTTTGGTGAAATGTTAAAACATTAAAACATTCTCCATTTACTTTGACAAAAAGCAAGGGTGCTACATCACTGCATCTTTCAAACACTGCAAAAAAGGGTCAAAACATTACTAGTGCAAAACGTTGTGCAAAACGTTGCACTAGCCCCCACAGGGGGCGGTGCTTCCAGAAATTGTCAGTTAATATCAGAGAGTTCAAAACACCTCTACCTCTGTCAGTTAGGTTTTGATTGCAGTTACTGTAGAAAAAATTATTTTTGGTATATTTTGGAGTTCCAGTGTATTTACATGTTAAAATCCGGAACTCCTGTGCATCCTCTGATACAGTTTTTAAATATTTATTTTTGGTATTTTCCTCCCAACCCCAATTCCACATGCCCCATCTTTTGAATATCTCTGTAATAGACACTAACAAACCCATTAGATCAATTTTCAAGACCTCTTTATTCAGATGTGCTTTGATTAATGCTTAATGTGTATAGCTGGTTTTAAAATAACTGGTTTCTATTACATTGTGGGGTACAGAAACCAGAGGAATTTTAATGGCGCCTCTCGGTCACGCCGCTACATTAACTCTAATGTTCAGACACTTACAGTATTCACAATCCCACACTCTTAAGATAAGTGCTATACAAAGTCTAGTGAAAGATACATTTTTAAAAGGGGATTACAAAAAGACTGTGGAGTTTCTCTTCTGCAGAAGACTTTATTTTTCTTTGGTCAATAGCTTTGCAAAGATGTGCAGACAGAAACTTGTACAGATTCAAAAGAAGGGATATCAAGCTCTCTGGGAGACATTACTGCTGTGGATGAACAGAACGAAGGATTACTGAGGATTATAAAAGTGGAAGAATCTGAAGATGAATGTTACCTCGGTAAGACAACAGATCACAGGAGATGTATGAATGAAACATATTCTAACTAGACTTAGTTTGTGACTGAGCCCATTTCACAATACTCACTTTTCCTGTACTTCATATTTTTACTTGAGATGACAGTAATGAAATTTAAATTATGGGATTTTAGGTCAAGGGACATCAAGATCTTCGGGGCACGACATCCCCGTGGACCAACAGAAGAAACATGTTAAAGAAGAAGAGCCTGAAAATGATGATGAATACCTCTGTAAGACAATAAAACTCATTTTCTTATTTATCTTGTTTATATTTTTATTAACAATAGTAATTTACTAAAAATTATTTGGGTCTTAAAAGATGACAGAAAATTAACATGCATTTTCTGTGATGGAAATTGGAAATGATCGGAAAGTGTTTGAGCATGTTTCAAAAAGTGCACTTTTAAAAAAAAAAAAAAAAATCCAGACCAATTTTGGAGACTTGAGATGGCCAGTGCAGCCATTTCTGTGTTGATTTCCATATATGTTTATGGTCATTATCTTGTTGAACGACAGTCTCTTGGCAGAGGCAATCAGATATTCTCAGAGTGGGTTTGGGGGATTTTCTTTGTATACCGTCCAATTTTTTCAGCAAACTTTCTAAATAATGGTGTGCATGCCAAAACCTTAAAAAGAGTGCATCCAATTCCTGATAAATAACAACTGTTCCAGATTTTCTTACTTATGGTCCTGATTGTGTTTAATGGTATTTTTATCCATCTGTGCCTAACTTGTGTAGGTGACTTTTGTGTTGATAGCACTTTGTTGTTGTTTTTTTTACTTCCAGACTGTGAGGATTGCAAGTCCTTCTTCATCAACAAGTGCGAGCTGCATGGTCCCGCTGTTTTCATTCATGATACCCCTGTTCCAGTGGGGGTCACCGATCGAGCCAGACTAACCCTTCCGCTTGGTCTAGAAGTTAAACAGTCTAATATTTCTGGTGCAGGCTTGGGCGTGTTTAATAAGGGGGAGACTGTTCCAGTTGGTGCGCATTTTGGGCCGTATGAGGGAGAGCTGGTAGACAGAGAGGAAGCCATGAACAGTGGCTACTCCTGGGTGGTGAGTCAGTTTTAAAATAAAAAAATATTTCTTTGTCATTAACTGATTAACTTAAATAGGATTTTTGCTGTCATTGTTCTGTTCATGGTCAAAGTCACTTTTGCATGAGTTTCTCACTGATTTCCTCTCTCTAGTATGTAAGAAAAGGAACATAAATTGTCTTGTATTAATCACACATAGGTGTAGACACTCACTCATTACCTGCTCAAGCCCTGTGACACTCAGGCCATCCAGCATTTACTCAGCCTGTGAGTCCTGTTTGTCGTAAGGATTTCATGGCAGCACCTCATGGAGGCTTGTGGGGCATCTTTTACTGCAAATAACAGATTCAAGCCACGTATCCTAGCATTGTTGTGAGCAAACGTACAAATCATATTCTCAAGGGCTTGATTAAAATGCTTGACCGCACCAGCAGGTAAAAACTGGTTAAATAATTCCCAAAGATTCATAGAGTTCTGGAGTGTCTATGACAAACTTGGAAATGTGGCCCCAGGATTAGTGGATAGGTCAGGCAAGGACTAAGCACCAGCTTTATTTTATGTTTTAGTCCATGGAAATTTATACAGGTGGTCATTTGCATTAATGGATAAAATAACTTTTAATGGATGAAATAATTTTCTGCAGATATACGGGAGCAGACAGTGTGAGGAGTATATAGATGCCAAGAAAGAGGTCCATGCTAACTGGATGAGGTAAGTAAGACACTGCTGCAATCTGCTGAAGTCTTTATGGTCTTTGTTTATTGATGTTTATAGTTACTTATTTGTTGGACTAGACCTGTCTTTCCCCTGTTACTGATTATTTCCCTCTCGCTTTTTTCCCCTCTCTCTGTGCTTTACTTGTTCCCTCATTCTATAAGGTATGTGAATTGTGCTCGTAATGGTGAAGAACAGAATCTTGTGGCGTTCCAATACCGAGGAGGGATTCACTACCGTTGCAGCCGACCCATCAAACCAGGACAGGAGCTCTTGGTGTGGTACGGAGAGGAGTACCCCAGAGATCACAGCCTTGAATTCAACTGCCTCTGGAAAAAAAAGTCTTCCATAAATGGTTATGTCCAAACATTGTGATTTTATCATTACTACCCACTACCCAAATGGCTAGCAGTGGCTATTATAAGCCTCTCCTATCCCCAACCCATGGTTTATTCAACCATTATACTTGTATCCAGAACACACTCATATGTGTCTGTTCAATCTATGGGTGTGATGGTCCAGTGTCTACATGCTTTTGGCCATATAGTGTATGTCCCATTATGTGAATGTTAGCATATGACCTCAGTTCCTGTGCAGGCTCAAAGAGAGTATTCAGTATACTTCCCATTGCCTTTGGCCATCACAGTCTTTCATTTTATTGTTCATACTGGTTCAGTTCCTAAAGCAGCAAGTCTCTAATACTTTTTTCCTTTGCTGTTCCAGAAATGAAAGATGGCCTGGTGCAAGTCTTCTCCTGTTCCTGGTGTCACCTTTCATATACATCAAAGATTTTTCTCCAGAAACACATCAGAAGAAGCCACTGTAAAGAGGATTTGATGGATTTGCCCACAAGAAGCCCTAGTAGTCAGCAAACTGGTTCTTGTACTCTCCACACCGTCCCTGAGCAAGAGCAGGAAGAAGTTGAACACTGTTCAGATTGTGGGAAGAGTTTTACTCACCCAGGTGATTTCCAAACGCACCAGTGCATTAACACAGAAGAAAACCTGTATAACAGCTCTTGGTGTGGAGAGAGTTTTGCTCACCAGAATGATCTACAAGTAAACCAGCACATTCAGGTAGGAGAGAACCTGTACCAATGCTCAGAGTGTGGGAAGAATTTTGCTTTCCATAGTACCCTACAAATTCACCAGCTCATTCACACTGGAGAGAGGCCGTATCATTGCTCGCAGTGTGGGAAGCGTTTTAGACGACAGAGCAATCTCCAAACACACCAGCGCATTCACACAGGAGTGAAGCCTTATCACTGTTCACAGTGCAAGAAGAGTTTTAGACGAAAAAGCCATCTGAAAACCCACCTGCGCATTCACACCGGAGAGAAGCCGTATCACTGCTCACAGTGCGGCAAGAGTTTTGCACACCAGAGTTCTCTCCAAACGCACCCGTGCGTTCATGAAAGAGAAAAGCCGTATCAGTGTGCACAGTGTGGGAAGAGCTTTACTCAACAGAATCATCTTGAGGCACATCAGCGCATTCACACCGGAGAAAAGCCATATCAGTGCTTACAGTGTGGGAAGAGTTTTACCCGACAAAGTAATCTCCAAGCACACCAGCGCATTCACACTGGAGAGAAGCCGTATCACTGCTTACAGTGTGGCAAGAGATTTACCCGACAAGGCAATCTCCAAGCACACCAGCGCATTCACACAGGAGACAAGCCGTATCATTGCTTACAGTGTGGCAAGAGTTTTACCCGACAAAATCATCTCCAAACCCACCAGCTCATCCACACAGGAGACAAGCTATACCAATGCTCAGACTGTGGGAAGAGCTTTGCTTTTCAGCGTAATCTTGAAATACACCAGCGCACTCACACGGAAGAAAAGCCGTTTCGCTGCTCACAGTGTGGGAAGAGTTTTGCTCACCAGAGCAATCTCCTAAGGCACCAACACATTCACACAGGAGAGAAGCCGTATCATTGCTCGGAGTGTGGGAAAAGTTTCACTTACCACAGTAATTTACAAATACACCAGCGCATTCACACAGGAGAGAAGCCGTATCACTGCTCACAGTGTGGGAAGAGTTTTGCTCACCATTGTGCTTTCCATGTACACCAGCGTCTTCACACAGGAGAGAAGCCTTTTCACTGCTTACAGTGTGGAAAGAATTTTACCCATCAGAGTCACCTCCGACAACATCAGCTCATTCACACAGGAGAGAAGCCGTATTGCTGCTTACAGTGTGGGAAGAGTTTTAGACGGCAGAGTAATCTCCAGATACACCAGCGGATTCACACAGAAGAGAAGCCACATTGCTGCTCAGAGTGTGGAAAACGTTTTACCCGAAAGAGTACTCTCCAAACACATCGGCGCACTCACACTGGGGAGAAGACATATATCTGTTTACAGTGTGGGAAGAGCTTTCCTTATGAAAGTCACCTTCAAGTGCACAAGCGCGTACATACAGGAGAGAAGCCGTATCACTGCTCACAGTGTGGGAAGAGTTTTGCTCACCAGAGTCATCTCCAAGCTCACCAGCGCATTCACGCAAAAGAGAAACCGCATCACTGCTCACAGTGTGGGAAAAGTTTTAGTCGAAAAGGCACTCTCCAACTACACCAGCGCATTCACACAGGAGAAAAGCCGTTTCACTGCTTACAGTGTAGAAAGAGTTTTAGACGACAGAGTCATCTCCAAATACACCAACGCATTCACACTGGAGAGAAGCCATATCACTGCTCAGAGTGTGGAAGGAGATTCCCACATTCAAGTACACTAAAGACGCATAAGTGTGTTAACATGGAGCCATCAGTAACTGTGGTTATATGAACACGATAACTTCCAGGGGTGGTGAATATCACCTGGGTTCCTGCTTGTGGGCATGCATGTCAAGATCTTCCAACAATGTCACAAAATGACTTTGATGTAGTATTTGCTATAAATCCTGTTTTCCTACAGCCATCTCTCCATGGAACCTTCTGTTCACGTTCCTTCTGGATGGGCAGTATTTCATATGACAGGGAACCCAAACATTTATGTCGTGCTCATAGAACCACAGTAACATATGTTACTAGCATTATATTTCACCTTTCCTAATCTCCATGGGTGGTGAATATTACGTGGATAATGTATTCCATGTCTTCAGGAACCAACCCATCTTAGAACTGTCTGAAAAGGTGTTCAGAGATGATCACCACACTCACACCCTTGAGAGGGGTGATGTGTAACCTGTAGAAGAACATCCAGGCACCTTGTAATGTGGAATATTTCCATGGGGCCAGACGTCCGACCTGCCTGTAGGCCATAACTCAGTGTGAGATCTGATGATCAAATCACCTCTGTGCAGTCCACATAGTATCTCAGGGTGAGTACTGGGTATAACACGGATCACTATGCAGTTTCATCCTCTGCAGTCACTGTAACGTCAGTCGATTGTTTAATAAAGGGGGGTAATATACCCTTGGGCAAAAAAAACACTGGTTCAACCACAAGGTCACCCTCAAATTAGTTGGCCATCAGTTTGCTGACAAGTCATTTTAGAGGCACCTATTTCAGTTTAGCATCTTGCAGGGGCTCAAAGGGAGAGGTCTTAAGGGGCTCCAGTAGAAGGAGGTACTGTGCTGGGCTCTTGGGGATCATATACACATTTAGCATATACTGGGACTTTCTGCTATCCCTGGAGGAAGGCTAGTAACCTGCACCGTATCCAAATGGTGCACACCATTCAAGGAATAACTTGCATTTAAGAGTATACAAGGATCATGTACTAGATGTTCTGCTAGGTTGCAGTCCTCCACTGCACTTCGACATGAAGTCCAAACCCACAGCCATTGATACCATGGCTGAGGGTGCCAAATCTCTGTCCTGTCCTTTTGCGACAATGCTCAGGGATGACATCTTAAGGTCTTTGTGGCATTTTTAGACTCTTTGGGCAAATTGCTGAATTATGTGCAATGTGGGGAGAATCAGTGTTAGTGAAGGAAATGCATATAGTAGACATTGAGGCCAGTCATGTGCCAGTACACCCTGTCCCAGTGTCCATGGTTACTATGTCCATTGTGTCTCTGATGGGACACCCATACCAAGCAGACCCCATTATTGAGGAAAGTCTAGTGTCTCAAGCTAGCTAGAGTCTGTTCCCCTTTCGCTGAGACAAGTACATGATATGACATGGTGTTGGGGATTTAGCCACTGATAACCCATTTCTGGAAGTCAGGTTCCAGCAGGCCCCAGGTTGCTGCAGTCAGTGATTCTGGCTTCTTCAACAGCAGCTGGAATCACACATAGTGTCCTGCGTGGAATTATTTGGTAAGGGTGATAATGTCTGCCACACATTGGAGTGACAGTGTTGCTAGCAATCTCAATGAACAGCCTCATGCCAATGAATTTTATAGTCTGTTTCAGTGTTAGGGAGCTCTTTTCTGAGTTCACCAAAGACCAAGTACTTGCTTGTATGTTGAGTGTCCTGGATGGACATCTCATGCTCTCTCTTATGGCACATTGGAACCAGTCATCCAAATACTGTTGTGTCCTGATGACTCTGACTATCAGAGGTTGACAGGGCTGTCAAGAAGTGTTTAGGGTCTGGTCCACAGGTAAATGGGGGCAGTCAGGTGCCTGTTTTGGACCTGAGAGTGAGATTCTGTCTGTTTTAGGGCTAGTTAGAGTCCAGCAGAGAATATGTGGTAGGTGAAACATGGAGATGGGCTATTTCTTAGACAGCAGGCCCAAAGAGCAACTCTTATCCATCTATCAGTGGCAGATTTCAAAAGGTTGATTTACTCCTGCACCAGTGCTGTGTGCTTGCAGCTCAAAGGCAAGCATCAGGAAGTATAGTGATGGAGATCCACTTTGCGCATTAGCTGCACTAGCCACAGGCCTGCTAGTCAGGAGATTGCTGCGGCCATGGGATTGAGCCCAGGCAGAGACCTCACTCACTAGAGATATTAATAGAAATGCAGTGCAAACCCCAGCAATTGTATGCACGTCAGCCAAATCAAGCTAACTTTGCAAGCACAGTGGTTAAGGGCGTGGTATGGTGAGGGAAGACTGCTCAGCCATGCAAGCCGTACGTTTTCACAGGCCTCCAGGTCATGAGCTGTAAACAGTGGGCCATGTGAAAACCTCAGAGCACTGAGGGAGACCCCACCAGACAAGGGACGGAGAGGTGAGTGCCATACTGAAGAACAGCAAAATTTTTCACTAGTTTTGGACAGGGCAGTAAGTGATATTTAACAATCTTAGCATGCTGAAGAGAAAACCCAACTCAAGCCACAAAAGTTCTATTCTGAAGAAGTAGGAAAATTACACTCACTGTAGGTGAAGAGATGATGGAAGATTATAGGAGTTTATAATAAGCTCTATAAGGTGGGAGAGAAGGATAATGGTATTTGTAGCAAATATACCCTACAGTCACTTTGTGACATTTTTTGAAAGGTTTTGGCATGCTTGCACATGTGCACATGAATGTATCCATTTGATTCTTACTTCCCCAGTGGTTAGGAGGAGTAGAACTCACCTTTCTGTTGAATTATTGAAAATATGATGACTGGCTTCACATGTCTTGGAAGGAGCATGTATTAACCATTGTGTTCGTTGGTTGTTAACTATCATGCAATAGGCATAATTACCTAGTAGGCAGGAATTTGGCAATGACTAATTTGGTAGAAAATGGGGTAAAAAATGTTCTGTTCTATTGTACTATTTAGTATTTTTATTAATATTAAAGTTAATAATAAATATTTAATACAATATAACTACTTTAATTATGAATACCTTTTAATATATTTCCTTTTAGCCTTAATATGGGCATATCTACATTGCTTAACCCAACAACACCTTACTAATTATTTGTTGCTTGAATAAATTATTTTCATACTAACTCACACATACACACACACTTGTGTGGAGTATACCACTGTTTTGTTTTTGTTGTCATCACACTGTTTTTCACAAGGTTTTAAGAGAGTTGTAGCACTGTCAAAGACCATTACTGTAGTGGCTTGGCCATGAAAAAAATAGTTTCAGGAGTGCCAGTGAAGTAAAGACAAAGCCGTTCATTATATTCAAGTTACTGTATTCACATATGTGTACACTGTGTACACTGTATGTGTACGTGTACAAACTGTTCTTATTAAGTGCAGCAAAACATATTCATACAGTAACTTGAAGACAGTGACTGGTTTTGTTATTTCGGAGCAGTAGGAGCTCTGAAGCAACAACAAAAGCAGTTATTGAGTGGTTATTGTTTTTAAGTTACTGTATGAGTTCATAAATCAACACTGAAATCGTACTTGTCAATTACTTATTGTTGATAACAGCCAGGCTGGACTCAAAGCCAAGATATCATGGACACAGTGGCACCTGAGTCTTGGCTTTTATTATGTACCCATGTGTAAGTAATGTGAGTATTTTTTTAATGGTACATCAACAAAAACAGAAATACCACTTACTGAGTGCTGCTGCCATTCAGCGCTGTGTTTCTGTATTTACAGTTTACTCTAAGCTGGATTAGGCCCTCATTATCCTATTAATACACACAAATACATACACACAAGGCCAATCAGACTGATTCACTGCTTCATGCATGTGAAGGTAAAGTGTCACTGTTTTACTGTACAACCTCCAACACAGTTCTCCACCATTCACATACACTCATTTGCACACACTCTCACACTGTGACCTACAGATGTCAGTATTCTACTTCCAGTCAGAGGAACACACTTTGCTATGTGCGGTTTATGTGTGCTGCCATAATGCTAGTTTAAATAAAGAGTCCATTGTGTGAACAGTTTCTGTGTAAGTTGTGTGTCTCATTTTATGTTCTGTCTTTATATTGTGTGCTGAAACAGGGTGTTGGATATATTGATTGTATTTTGTCTTATTTTGGGTTTATATTCTTTGTGGTGCTATTGTTTTGTCTCTGTTGTGTGCTTATTTTGTCTGTGTGGTTTGTATTTTTGTGTTTTGTGCTGGTTTAGTTTTATGTTGTAATGTTAGTGGTTCAGAGTTGGTGAGTTGATACGTCAATATTTTTGCATGGGGAAAAAGTCGACTTATGCAGGTGCGTAAACTGATTTTCTGGGTGGCCTACGCTGACTACATTTTCCACACCAAATCACTATGGGAGCCATGGTTCCATTACCATGGTAAAACCATGGTTAATTTTCCTCAAGGGAAACTCCACCATGAACAGCACAGTTGTGTATCTTCTACCGCCTTCCTTCCCCTGAGGCCCCTGAAGTTTGAAGGTGTAATTGAAACAAAAATTGTTTGTTTCTTTCACCATCTTTTTTTATTATGTTGGCATCAGGATACCACACACGTATTCGCACCAACGGTCAGTTTAGAAAAGTCAGTCCACCTACCTGTATACTCTTTTCTGAGCAGCTACGAGTGTAATAATTTGATGAAATAGCACAAAATCACCACAGGGTGGCATTAATTTACACAATAATCCTACTGAGCTGAAAAAATTAAGAATGTAAAAAAAAAAAAAAAAAACTAGATATATGTATATATATTAATCATGCAATGAGTTGCGTAAATTTGTACAAATCAATTTAAGCAATGATGATCTGAAAACCAAAAAGACAGCATTCATCTTTTATAAACTAAGAAATTACAGTGCCCTATAATCTCACTTTGGTGCTGTAACCTTGGAATAAAAATCACCATTACAGTAGCCTTCCCTTCCCCCAAACACAGACACATGTTTATGTCCAATTGAAACCACTGCTTCTGATACAGTTACCATAGTGATGAGGCAGAAAATATTTCCTTTGAGTGTTGGATAGTGTGTGTTTAACTGAGATTGATGGGGACATGACAACTCAACATTCCCACAGTCTAATGATGTCATGGCATTTTATTGTTCCACAAACTTCAGAGGTCTCCAGAATGTATGTGAACACCAGCCATGTGAGTACAAATCCTGCTAGAAATTAAAATTATTTCATCGTCGTAACCGCTTAACCTAGTCAGGGTTGCTGTGAATCCAAAGCCTATCCTACTAGACGTGAAGTGTTAATAGTCACTGAATGGGACACACTTCCATTGTCCCTTCCAACTAGGGGAAATTTAGCAAAGCTAAAGAACCTATTCCCATGTTTTTGGGAGGTGGGAGGAAACCAGAGAACCTGGAAGAAACCCACACAGACAGTAACCAGGGCTCAGGATCGAACCGGGGTCCTTGGAGCTGTAAGCTGGCAACATTGTATCTTCCATGTCACCATAGCAACTTTCAGAATGCTCATTTTCCAAAAAATTTAAATGTTACAAAGAAAAAAAATTACATATCTTTAAAAAATATATATATATTAAACAGCCATTTTTCTTTTTTTTTTCAGATAAAAAAAAAACCTGAGTGCTTTGTAGCCATACAGTCCAGTCTATTATTAAACAAAGACGAGAAATAGCCCTCTGCCCTTAAAGGGTTAAAGCATGTTTCCCTATTAGAAGAGATTTCCATGTAGAGCCCTTTCTTGGAAGCTAAAAGCCCTTAATTATCCTATGAACAATTAAGGACCCTTTTTTTTTTTTACGAGCATACCTAAGAAAATTTGTACCATTTTAAAGACAAAGATTGGTCACTAAAGATATTGATTTAGTTAAGATGTTCTTTTTTTTTTATACTGCCCCTTGTGTTTTTTGATATTTAAAAACTTTTCACATCAGAAGAACTTTGCTTTAAAAAAAAAAAGTCTTTTTTCAAATTATAGCATTTTGCAAACACATAAATACTGTAGTTGGTTTGACTATTTTGTAAATGTGTGAATAGTTTGTGCAATAGTTTGTGATGCCATTGCCAAATAAACTTGTTCTTTATATAATTATCTACTGTATAATTACATATTCTATTCTAGTTTCTTCAGCAAATCTTCCTTCCTCATGTATCACATTTTATATGCAAATAATTATGAATATGAATACATTTTAGTGAATATGAAAATGAGCTTGTGATGTCATCTGACAGTTTCTAGTGACTTTTGAGCATGCATTATATGCAATTATACCACAGCGCTGCACAACAAAGAAAAATGGAGACATTTAGGGTTTCGGGCATCAGCGCTTTGTAACAGTCACCGTGCTTTGCAAAGTTTCTCAGCGTGGGGAAAGTTCAGGACAGAGGAGTTTATGCTTTCTGTTTTCTTGGTAAAATAACAAGCTCCGTTTTTTTTGAGAGGGAGAGAGAAAGAAGGAGATACTGTTGAGGGAATGACTGTTTATCGTTGCTATAAAGTAAGCAATAACAAGAGCTAACTTGTCTCCACAACATTCCACAACAACAAATCTCAACTATAAACTGATAAAATGCGCTGTGCCATTCATTAATGAATTAAACATTGTAATCGTTGGTAAATTGCTGTGGTATAAATGGAATAACACACTCCAGACCGCGCTGTTATATGAAAATAATCCACTAGTCTGTTGTGTGTTATTCCTTACATGATCATATTCACAGACTCGTCATGATCATTTGCATATTCCTGTGAATATGAAAATTAGTCTATGATGTCATCATCATCTTCTAATGATTTTTTTTTTAATCTTCTTTCCCTTGGCAACGCTGTGCACAGTACTGTATCTAGCAAGCATTCTTTCTTTTCTGCACCCCACCCACAACTCCCCTTACACTGCCACTGAAAAATTTCAAACAGGAAGCAGTGTGTACAAGTGGAGCCAATCACAATGCGTGGCTTGGCTTTATGATGCTTTCACACATATCCGGGCCACTGTTTGAGGTGGACCAGAGATTAGTACCTGTGACCACACCTGTGCTCGGAAACAGTTTGATCAAACTTAACGAAGTCTCAGAAGACATTTTTAAGATTTTTACTGATTTGTGATAGCAGGAGGGATCATGAGAAACACCAAAGATAAGGTTTAGGAATCTACATCACTACCCTCACCAACACAAAAGTGTAAATGACCTGCTGTAGATAGTGACTGTTAGCATGTGTGGATCTTCACAAGGTGTTTAAGATCACCAGTTAGCATTCGTTAACCTTCTAATAAACTACCTGAAGAAATGAAATGCTTTCTGTCTCACTCTCACTTTGATTGTTAACCCTGTAACCTTGGAATATATATCACCACTGCCTTCCCTTCCCCCAACTATTCACACACCCACACACACCCACACAGACACACACACAGACAGCAGTCCCAATGAGGCCACTTTAACTGCTTCTGATATGGTTGCCATAGAGATAAGGCACCAGAGATCAAAAGAATAGTTCCTAATGGTCTGGGTGTGTGCAGTGATTCACGAGTTTAGAGCGTTTTAGAGATGTTTTGCCAATTGTGTGTGTTATGTGTGTGTGTGTCATGTTAAAATGTTCCCATAAAGATTTTTTTTTTTTTAACAAAAATGTGCAGCTTTTATATAAGCTCTTTTCATTTTTTAAAAAGTGATTCAAAGATATAGCACAGAATATGTAAGAAATAAGTGGGTTGTGTCTCTGTAGCAACATGTCACAAAATATTTTATTTCTCTTATATCACAGAAACTCGGCAACAATTACGTTTTTTAATTTATTTATAAACAATATGTCTTTTTTTTAACCTTCTATAGTTACATTTAATGTTGTGGAATGTCCAAGAAACAAGTTAGTTCCTGTTCTTACTTACAGCAGCTATAAACAGTTGTTCCCTCACCAGCCTCTATTTTTTTCTCTAGTTAATAATTGTGAAGTGAAAAAATTATTAAAATCATGGATACCACCATGAAACATGTCTTTTGTTTGCTCTGTCAGAGCATGTAAAGCTCATAAAAAGCTACTTTCGGGGCACTTTTATGGTTACAGGCTGGAGTGGCTACTGGTTCTGTTCTACTGTAGTGAACTTTAAACATTCATGCAACATTTTGGACTGAAATTGAGCACAGCAACAACAGCAGACAATAGCCAGTAGTTTAGCAACAAGCTAGCCAGGGGACAATAGTGAGTAGTTTAGCAACAAACTAGCCAGCTAACGTTAGTGGTAACTCTAATGTTGATGAGTTCATGATTACAGTCTCAAAACAGGGATTAGTATGGTCAGTGTTACAGGTTTAACCAAGTACTGTGTCTGTATATTAACTGATCTAGAGCCAATACTGCTATAAACTCATTTAAAAGTAGTTCACAGTGTGAGCGGCCATGTTGATTTGGCGTCGCTCTGTAAACAGGGAAGGAACTGGCAGTTATGCAGACTACCCCAAGATGAAACTCAAAGTTGATGGGGTGTTTTCAGTGGTTTTTACCAGTTGTAAGCGGGGAATTACAAATTGCAACTTGCATGGATGGTCCGCATAATCTAACACTAATAACAAATAGAAGAAGAAAATGTATGAAGCGTTGTTCCTCAATAAAATTAGAAAACTGTAATACAGGGTGTCCCAAAAGTCTCCATCCATAGGGGAAGTTAACACTTTTCAGCAAAATGTCTTCCAAAATTTTTAATACTTAGTTTATATTATAGATAATTTTTTTTCAGGTAGCCTTTAAGGATGCCTTTGACAAAAGAAGAAGGTATTGAAATCATTCTCATGGCTGGATCGGGAAGCTGTCGCAAGGTTGCGATGGACTTTAACAGGAAACATGGCAAGCACATCACACACGACACTGTTGCCAAACTAATTAGCAAATTCAAAAAGACTAGAAGTGGTGCAGACCAACCGAGAAGCAGACGTCCACAAACATCCACTGACAAAGGCACAACCGACATGGTGCTGGCAAACACAGTCCCTTATGTATGGAGACATCTGGGACACCCTGTAGTTAGTATATCACCATGGCAGCCTATAGTAGAGATAAAACACTTCAGGATGCACTGTTATAGGAAACTAATCAACATCGGGGTAGTAACAGTAACCCTGCCTCTTCACACCATCCAGTCTTGGATTAATTTTCTGTAACAGCACGACACTGAGGGTTTTATTGCTTAACAAATCAACATTGCTTTTGACCAATCAAAATGGAGAATTCAAGACGGATTATAGTGTCCTCCATTTTTGGTGTTATGGAGTTTCCAAGAGTGTGTGTGTGTGTGTGTGTGTGAGAGAGCGGGGGGGGGATTTGTTTTTTAATTCTATGGGATTAAAAAACAAATTCACATTCAAATTCGAATTCGAATTTGGCTCAAATTATATGAATCAGTAATTGAACCAATTCTGCTGTATGGTAGTGAGGTCTGGGGGCCACTTACAAACCAAAATTTTACACAATGCGATAAACACCCAGCTGAAATTATGCAAAAAATACAAACAAAAAAGGGCTGCAGGGCTGATTTAGGCTGATTCCCACTACTACTCAAAATTCAGAAAAGATCTATCAAATATTGGCTCCACCTAAAACCCAGTGACCCCCAGACCTATCACTACAAAGCCCTGCAATGCCGAGAGCAGAGCAGAGAGAGTCTCCTCACCTGGCTGGTCTTGAACCTCAGCTCACTAACACTCACTAACACGGTTCTACATCGGGAGCAGCCAGACACAAGAACAATCAGACCTTACCAAATTATAACACTACAGAAACAAATCTACATCACCCACTGGAAGACACAAAGTTAAATGCAGTGCTATCTGGCGCTAAATCTACAGCACATGGTAGCTGACTACCTGAGCACAGTGACTGAGCACCAACACAGAACCACGCTGACAAAGTACACACTCAGCACACACACACACCGGCCATCGAGACTCAGCACACACACACCGGCCATCGAGACTCAGCACACACACACCGGCCATCGAGGCGGGCCGCTGTAAGTACAGACTCAGCACACACACACACTGGCCTTAGATACTCAACACGGGCCACTATAAGTACAGACTCAGCACACACACACACACTGACCATTGAGACGGGCCGCTATAAGTACAGACTCAGCACACACACACTGACCATTGAGACGGGCCGTTATAAGTACAGACTCAGCACACACACACACACACACTGACCATTGAGACGGGCCGTTATAAGTACAGACTCAGCACACACACACACTGACCATTGAGACGGGCCGCTATTAGTACAGACTCAGCACACACACACACCGGCCATCGAAACAGGCCGCTATAAGAGATCATGGCTCACTAAAGAGCAGAGAGTGTGCACACGGTGCAACAGCAATATAGTGGAGACAGAGCTGCACTGTGTAATAAATTAAAAAACTTATGTTAAATATATTTAAAATAATTTCAGATCACACACCCCCAGTTCTCCCTTCTGCCACCATTCTGTCAGGAGAAATGAAGGAGAGCTGCGTTTCAGCAGGACAGAACGTATCACACACACACACACACACACAGAGCCCTGTTTGTCTTCTGTTATCTGTTTATGTATGTAATTATTTTTACTTCGTTAAGCCAAAATTTATATTAATGTTTAATTGCTGTACTCCTTGTTATAACTAATTTGTTTGTTGTTAATAACAGTTCTTCTCTTTGCTGTAATGTTTTGGCAATAATTACGGTCATGCCAATAAAGCTCACTGAATAGAACTGAACTGAGAGAGAGAGAGAGAGAGAGAGAGAGCGAGAGAGAGGGAGAAAAGGGGAGAGAGAGAGACAGAGAGAAAGAGAGAGGGATAGAGAAAGAGGGATAGAGAGAGGGAGAGTTCCGGTGTTTTATTGCACTGATCCGGTTCCGCTCCTCCCGCGGTGTTGACGCGTGTCAATCTTTGGGGCGCGGGGAAGGCGCGTGACGTCGCGCGACGTCAGGCTCGGTAGAAGGGGGGAGCGGGGCGCGCGGACGGGCGGAATGGCGACGCGGTGCTGCAGCGCGAGATGTTCGGCGGAACGGAAAGGGTTCCGGCGCGAGCTCGACTCCTGGCGGCACAAACTCATTCACTGCGTCGGTAAGAGGAAAACTAACTAAATAAACAAACAGCAGAATGTATATGTATACATATATAAATGTATATAAAAAAAACACCGCGTCTTTATAAAAAGGGCAGAGAAGCGGCGTTGCGGCGGAGGGAGAATTACAGCGGCGGCGGCGGCGGCGGCTTAATGTGTGTTTTTTTTTTTTTTTCCTTTAATGAGCTCGCGCGCTAACATGCTAACACGCTTAGCTAACAGTTTCCAAAGATCACAAATAACGGCTAACCGTAACCTTAAACGGTAACATGACATTAAATCATAATATTATAACAGAAATGCAGTTTGAATGAAGTGATCTATAATAAATACTAAAGCTATAGCGCTTAAATGCGTTGTTATTATAGCGTTATAATGGTTTAATAACAACAGAGGCGGCTAAAGCGCGAGAGAGAGCGCTAATGCTAGCACGGAGCTAGCTAACAAATAAAGGCCACAGCTAGCTCAGGGGTTTTGTGCTAGCTAACTAGCATAACCGATAATTAGTTTTTTTTTAGCATAGCTGATAGCATAGATTGTTAGGATTAGCATTAGTTAGCATTAGCAAAACCCGGCTGTCCAGTGCTGGCTCCATTTTCTTTTGTCCCTCGGCTTTTGATCTTTTGACTCGTTTCCTGAACAAATTATATTTAAAAAATTTAAATGACCAAAATTTTAGTATCAATTCCTCACAGTTATGAATTAGTTCTGAATTTGAGGTGTTTTCAGTCATGAACAGAGTGACAGGGTTGTAAATAAATTTGACTGCTCTTTCTTTCTTTATCGGTAACGCTAGCGTTATTACAGCAGGCTAAATGCTAACTGCCTTAACAGCGGTTTATGGTTTAATAATATATAATTATTTTCCAAAAAAAAAAAAAAAAAATCGACATTAATCTAAAACTTTTCACACCGCGCTCATGTGTGTGTTTATATCTGAAAGACAGGACTGCATAAACGCCGTCTTATGTTATTTATGTTATTATTATGTTCTGTTCACGTTATCTTAATTTTCTTTATATTAAAAAAAATCTACACATATCGTAAAAAATGAATATAAAATAATAAATATTATTTGTAATACATTAATGCACTGTTTACTGCAGCACATTAAAAGCGTCTCTGTGTTTTCTGTGGATGTTACGGTTTGAAATTTGATATCCAAGTCTAAAAATATCTTCTTTTTTTTTTTTTTTTTAAACTTAGTATCACGGTGTCACGATATTAATCAGCCATTTAATGCTGTGACACACAAGTCTGTGCTGAAAATAACAGAAAAAAATTTATTATTATGAAATCTTTGTAAATGTGTCTTTGTATGTATAAAAATAACAGAAGGAAACAAAAACCTTTCTTAGAAAGATATTTTCGAAAATTAGACTTTTTCTTAAAATCTGTTATGTTGTTATTTTTCACATTGTTGTCGTTGTTGTTGTTACAAGCTGATGAGAGAGAGAGAGAGAGGATGTGAGGAAAGGTGTGCCAAAAATAATTCAGACTAGTGCATAAAAAATAGATAGCTGTTTGGTTTATTTCTTCTCAGCAGTGTCGTGTTCTTCTGTGCCTTCGATAGCCGTCATGTACGATAAAGTTACGAGGTTGCTACGAGGTTACGCGAAAGAGACTAGAACCACCGGATCGAGTTAAAAAAAAGAAGAACAACAATATGTAGACGCATTTGAAGGGTTATTTTGTAAAATAAATGAGATGAGGTAACTGTCCGGTCTTGACACCGTGACTAGCCGTGAAATCGTAATAACCCCAGTGTTTACAGTTTAATAAAGAAGATTTATATTTTATACAGGTTTGTGTTTTAAGTTACTTACTGTATATACAGTATAACGTGTTTACCCACAACCATTACATTTAAAATCTTTTTTTTTTTAAAAAAAGTCTGTGGAAAAAGTAATTGTTTAGCGAGTGTGCAGGTTTTTTTGTGTAGCTTTCTGTAAGTCATTTTTAAGCCCTGTTCGGATCGGATTAGTTTATCGGGGGACATCCATAATGCGTTTTTTTTTTTCTTCTCCTCAGTGATAAAACTCTCGGATCCAGACAGCATTAACATGACCACAGGAGGAGCGCGTTTCTAGCGGGTTGTATTTTCTACAAACCTGGATGTTTGGGTCACGTGATCACTTTTAGTTCACAACATGGTGGTCAAAAAGGCGCTGAAGTAGAGAAGAGACGCTGTTATTTCAGTTTGGGGTGAACGAAAATTACAGCAACAATTTGAAAACACAATAAAACAATGATTGCAAAGTATACGAGCGTCCATTTTTCGTTTTGCAACTCGGTAAGTGTTTAATATCAGGGAGAGGGGCACTGATACACACGCTACAGGACTGAATACGGCAAGTAGCAGCAGTCAGCAGCAATCTCTTTTTTTTTTCAAACGTGAAACAACATCTGTGTAGAAAATCACGGATGTGCATCTGGACTAAAATTTTCAGACAATCGCTACGTTTGGTGAAAATCAGGACGTAATTTTGCCTGTAATTTTCTCAGAGGAGGACGGAGGAAAACACAGACATGGCTGGTGAAATTACTCCACGACCCAGTGTAAATTCAATCCCGTCCAAATAGGGCTTAAGAACATCTCTACACATTTACACTCATCAACAGTGCAGGGATTAGTGTTGCACAGCTGCCGTGTGTCACTTGTTAGTTAGTGCTAAAAATACTCTCAACTATTTAACACTTTGTTTTATGCCTAAAAACAAGACAAGATAATTTGCGCATGGTAATGTGACTCGGAAACAGCACAAAGAATTCATCCGTGCCACTTGTAAAGCACAAAGGCTATCTAAATTTTTACACAGGCTATTTTTCAGTGGACTTGCTTACAGATTTGGTGTTTATATAAAAACACAGAGGCTTACATGGCAACCTGAAATTATCAATCGATGTGTATTGAATTGTATTGGTGCGGGAAAAAATGTCAATGTCGGCTAACTTCGTTTTGTAGGACATTAGTATGAGCGAGATATAAACACAGAGATTTTATTTAGTAAACGTATGTAAAGTCCTTTGGTGTTTTTTTTTTTGTACAACATAATGCCTGGATGCGTTCTTATTTTTATGAAAGTACTGAGAACATTTCTGGTTGAGATAAAAAAAAAAAAAAAGAAACAGAGTTGCATCAGCTGTAACTATATATGATCATATTCATCCATAATGGTGTAGTTAAGCATTAAAATCATTATTTTGAGTACAAAGGTACTTCAGCACATATGTAACACACACACACACATATGCACGCACGCACGCACAAAACATTGACGAACAGACCTGCCGATAATGTGAAACTTAATAACGCCATGATAATGATGGACACTCCTCATTTACTGATATTGTCTGTGTCGTAGTGGATGTTTTTTCTTTTTCTATTTTGATTTCTGGCCGTAATTGTTGCCGTGGTTACACTTAGCTAGCTAATTGACAGACGGCATGCGTAGCTTGCTCGTTAGTGCTGGGTAATATCTTAACACAGTTCCCCCCCCCCCCCCCCCAAATGGTATCTAGGAGGGGATGTCATTTTTATTTTTCTTTCTATTTTATTATATCCTTATATATATGTGTGTATGTGTACGTTTCAGGGTTTGAGAGTATACTGGAAGGAATCTATGGGCCGAGGCTGTTGCAGGATCTCAGCATATTCGACAGTGAGTTATTCTTTACATATTTAATGGTACATATATGCATTAGACACAAGAACTCTGTTTATTCTGATTTATTTGTTTTTAATGCCCTCATCTACTTCCTTTGGGTTCCGTTTCCTGTGCTCCTCTTAAAGGCTGTTCAGTGACTCGAATAAAGTTCATTAGATGAAGAATTGAGATTGTAGACCTAAGTAACACTTAAAGAACTTATATCACTACAGTTTGATGCTGATTCTGTTAAAAAAAAAATGTTTGTAGGTGTAAACTGGAGCACTTGATTTGTTGTGTTTCTCCGATTCTGCCGTCTGTACATAAAAGCTGGAGCCGCTCTGCTCTCCCCTGCTAACGAATTAGCGGTCAGACTTTTGTTTTTGAGTGCGGAACAATCTCCTTCCTGTTACACCCTCCTGCTCTTGCGCTGCAAATGACCTATGTGGTGCAGACTTCTGAGTTTTTTTTTTTTTTTGTTTTTTTTTTACTGCAAATTGACAAGGTGCTAACATGTTACTGAAACACAGCAGTGGTTTTTGAACAAATTGCAATTCTACTCAGGGGGAAGAGTCTTTCCTTACTATTTTTAACATCTGCGAGTGTGCCTCTGTGGGTGTGTGTTTGCTTCTCAGATTGTGAGCCTGAAGCAACTGCTGATTGGTCAACAGATGCGCGCTGCTCCTTCTGTAACTTACAGCTCGAAAAAATCAGTGTAAGTGTGTAGTAAATGTCACAGTGTTAATTCAGTGAAAACATTGGTGTTCAATGTGTGTATTACTGTATTATCATTAACGCAGTGTCTAATCTCTAATGGAGAAATCCTTATGTGACTGCTCCAAATTAGCTGCCACCTTTCTGAAGACTCTAAAAAGTGCTTTTGTGTTTTAACTCTCCAAAGATCTACCCTTGGAAATAACTTAAGCCTCATCCTTAAATGTTCCTCAGTGTGCATGTATATCACACTGATATGTTTAATTGTTTGTTTTAACAACAGTTTTATTTAGTTTATTGAATACTATCTCTGTCTGTTCTTGGAACAGGACCGCTTGCCTGACTCGCCCCCCCATGCCGAAACCCCCCCTCAGGACATCAACACCTCAGACACACTCCAGTGGCAAGCAGACCAATTTCTGCATGCAGTCTTACACAAGAAAGGTAACAGACACTATCTCACACACACACTCACACCACTCAGGCTTCAGCTTTATGACACATGATCACTGCGAGAGCTGTATACCTCACAATGGACAATTGGTTGCTTGCTAGATTTCAAGCTCAGGCACAGATGATACAGAGGGAATGACTAATTTGAAAAATTGACAAGAATAATATAGCACATACTGAATGTTGCAAATGTAATGTCTAACTGATTATCGGCACATGCATAATCCTCATGCGATGAAGCTGAATGTCCCTCCGAACAGCCCTTGTTGATTGGTGAAAGTGAAAAATCTTTGCCTTTCACAAAGGGAGAGAGAGAAGGGGGAAGGGGGATATCTCAGGGTGAACGTGATTAATATCAAATGCAAAACTTCTCAGTGAGGAAAAACTGAAGAACCACTTGGTGCAGAACATGTGCAAAGCTAAGAGCAGGTTATTACTGGCCATTTCTAGCCACAACATGGAATAAGCTTGAATGTGACTGCTAGCTCTCACTCTTTTCGTCTGGAGCTTGACATCTCACATATTTTTAATAGCAGACATAAAAATAACTTGAGTTGCTTGAGTTGTCATGGTGATGAAATAATAATATCTAAATGTCCTTGATGTCACAGACTCTTGGCTCAAGACTAGCAATTTTTCAGTGTTGCAGCTGAATCAATTTTGTTGCCTAAGGACTGCCTCTTCTGCAGTGGGAATACACGAAACAGTTCGAGATTAGGCAGGATCTCCAAAACCATCACAGGCACCTTGTCACTGGATCAGAGCTTAATGTCTTAGTGATAGCAATCTCCTGACATGTTTAAAAATAGAATGGGGGCCCCCACACAGCACAAGCCTGTGTCCTTCTGAACCCTAGACAGAGTCACACCCTGAGTTCAAGCAGTAAAGGGTGTGGGACCATAAGGAGTTGATGCAGTAACGGAACCGAGGTCCAGCTCGTGGCCTGAGACAGGAGCGAGGACACAGAGATAGGCGTAGGGGTCAGGACTGTAAACAGATCGAAAGGTATCCAGACCTCGCTAGGGCTCAAGACTGTCATTCATTTAGAGATTTACACAAAATTTAGGGCATTATCACTGTCTGACACTGGGGAATGATCACCAACTGAAACCGGGACATGTGAGTGACCCTGGGAGAGGTCCCGGGCCTTCTACAGGGTAACTCACAGGTCCTGGGGAAGAAGCAGTACCTGTGAGTGACCCTAAAGTGGCACTGAAGTAAGGCAGGACTGGGACCTGTGAGTGACAGTGGGGAAGGACCAGTAACAGTGAGGGACCTTGTATTGATACTGAAGAAGGACTGTGATCTATGAGTGAACCAGAGGAAGGACTGGTACCTGTATGTCACACTGGAGAAGGACCCGGACTTGTGAGTGACCCTATGGAAGGTACGGGATCTGTGAGCAAACTGGGGAAGGACCGGGACCTGTAAGGTACCCTGAAATGACACTGAAGAAGGACCAGGATCTGTGAGTGACCCAGAGGAGGGCCCGGGAGCCTTGTGTCACACTGGAGAAAGACCGGGACTTGCGAGTAACCTTGGAAGGACCAGGGTCTGTGAGTGACCCTGGAGAAGGACCAGGACCTGTGAGTGACAATGGGGAAAGACTGGGTTCTGTGAGTGAGCATGGGGAAGGACCAGGGTCCTAGAGAGACACTGGGGAAGAGCTACCACCTGTGAGTAACTGTGGAGAAGGACCAGGAACTGAGTGACCCTGTGGAAAGACCGGGACATTTGAGTGACAGGAATAGAGATCGAGAGACAAAGTAACTACCTGGAGTAGATTCAAGGCCAAGAGACTGATTAGAGACAAAAAGTGAGCAAGGAGCAGGAGCAGAACAGCAAGTGGTCTAGGAGTCAGAGCAGAGATACAGGCATGAATAAGAACAGAAACAGCAACAGCAACCAGTGGACGCATAGTGAGAGCTAGAAACGGGCTAACACTGAAGCCATTATTTAATTAGAAGCTGGATGGGCTTGTGGCACCACATCAGAAGCTAAGTCTACAACCACATGGCTGGGAGGCAAGGCTAGATTTAGAGGACACACATCCCAGTTAATGGTAGTTCTTGAATAGCCACTGGGTCACTGCCCAGCATAGGATAGCTACACCATAGTGAACAAGGAGGCAGGCATCTCAGAGGATACAAATACACAAGATGCATACGTGGATTACATTATTTACATTTGGTTAGCTAGACTCTGTACCTCCCTAACAAGTTCCAGGCTGGGAAAGTCAGAGTCCATTGGCCTTTTGGTCAACAACACATGAAAATTGAAAATTAAAACTAATGAAAATAAAATAAAAAAACATTAGGGCTCCTCCACTACCAGTTGGGTTCTGGCAGGAGCATGAGCACCAGTACAACATAAAAATAAATTAATAGCATATGTCAAGGTCTTGACAACTATATGAGTGAGATCTTAAGGGTTGTTTTTCCACAGTCCTGAACACAATGCAGTTAAAAAGGAGCGACACCTCTCAATTTTTTTGATCTTGGGCGCCTTCCAATGGGCATGCAGGGCATGACAATGATATTTAATTGTTTACAGGAATTGTTAATTGGTATGTTAATTGGTATACCGTACTATGTTACCCAGAATTCCCTGAGAGCTGCGACCCAATTATTCCGTTGGCTGCGCAGGAGTTGATGAAGAAGATGATTCGCCAGTTCGCCGTTGAATATGCGCATAAAATTCAAACAGCCGAAAACCAGAATGCCGTCACACAAACAGAGCCAGATGGACCACTGGACCTGACACTCAGCCGCAACACACCGTGTGCACAACAAGGTGACTAACACTCACATACTAAAAGGACATAAAATAAAATAGTCTATGTTTTGAAAAGAACGCACTTTTATTTTGT
>CM075030.1:5898802-5909525 GCA_037576675.1 Pangasius sanitwongsei | reverse complement strand
AATTAACACTGCAGTCAATGCTAAGGGAGATAATTAACACTGCACTGGAATAGTTCAAACTGCATTAACCCCCTCTCATTGGGACAATTAACACTGCAGTCAATGCTAAGGGAGATAATTAACACTGCACTGGAATAGTTCAAACTGCATTAACCCCCTCTCATTGGGACAATTAACACTGCAGTCAATGCTAAGGGAGATAATTAACACTGCACTTGAATAGATCAAACTGCATTAACCCCCTCTCATTGGGACAATTAACACTGCAGTCAATGCTGAGATGTAATTAACTATATAACTATTATATCTATATACTAGATACAGTTAACTATATAAATAAACACTGCATTGGGATAGTTTACACTGCAGTTAAAAGCATGTTGGCACAATTAACACTGCAGTAAGCACCTCACCGGGACAATTAACACCAAAATAAAAATCTCACTTGGATAGTTAACACTGTATCAATACTTATAGAGATAAGTAAATGCCATAAGTCCTCACTTAGATAATTAACACTGCAGTAAACACCTCATTCGGATAGCTAACACTAGTCAATACTGATATAGATCATTAAAATGCTGCAAATCTGCACTTAGATAATTAACACTGCAGTTAAAGTGTACAGATATCCATTACAATGCAGTAACCCCTTACTGGGAGAATAAACACCGCAGTAAACCTCACCGAGATAAATAACGCTCCAAGTTAAACCTCATGTAATTAACGCTGCTGAGTTTAATGTTCATGTTGATGTGATTGTGATTTTCTGCTGTAACCAAATGAACCGTTCAGGGCGACCTCACTCCGCACAACGCTGCTGTACTGACGTCTGTAACACACCACTTAGAGTGTGAAGTGTGTGTGTGTGTGTGTGTGTGTGCTTGTGTGTTTTATTCAGGGCTAATCTGCAGCGCTGCTCTCGTGTCTTGTGTCTTTATTATTAGTTATTTTATTCTCAAAGATAGCGTTCATGTATTTAACACTGTAACATACATACTGTACACACACACACACTTCACACGCTTGGCTGTGGTGTGTTCACTGCATGAACATTTTTACTAATTTTATTAAAAGTTTTAACTGAAGTTGTGAAATACTCGAGGGATGAAATTCGGTTGCACTTTACACACACACACACACACACACATCTGTGTTTAATGCTAAACCGTTTAAAGTGCAGCCGCAAAAATGAAATGTGAATTTTGTGATTCAGGAATGCGCTGTTAATGACATGTTAATGACGTGTTAGTGTTTGTGTTTGTGAGAATCGTGTGTTTACGTTATTTATAAAGAAAGCCGCTCGGTTTCTGCCATGTAAACTGAATGTCATGACATCAGTGCCTGTTATTAACGCTTCATCTCAAACGAACAGCTTTATAAGTGTGAATTAACACTACGTATGGGTGTTAATGTTGTCGGGACAGGCACTGCGTTAAGAGCAGATGATCTTTATTTGTGATTTTATCTGTAAATTGATTTCACTCTCCATCATTAACATGCTTGATTTTCATTGTTGTGTTTAATCAGCGGGTGTGTGCCGATAATCGGTTATATGATATTAATATATATATATATCGTGATACTGTCGTTATCACGGGTTCGACTCAGCGATTGGCTGCCCAAGATGGGACGTTGGCATAAGGATGGCGGATTTTCCTGTCCTTCTCAGTCCCATAATTTCTTTGGTGAAGCCAAAATCAATTCAGGGCTGAGTGTCACTATTATAAAAGCGATAATATCGTAAATCGTAAAAACATCAGGCTTTTAATCGCGATCTTTAACTAAATGAAGTATCGGCAACCTCCTTAAATCTGGTTTCGAATAATCAGAGATGTTATTTCAGTCTGTGCTTTAAAATCCTTTTTATTTCATGTTTATATTCTCTTTTATATTTTGACTCAGCTTTTTAATGTGTTAATGATTTTTAATTTTTCTGTTTTTGGACCACATTAATGTAAACGTCGTTTCAGTAACGATGAATTCAGGTAAAGAAACCAAATTTGATTCTTGAGTTTGGTTCATGTAGCCATAAAAAGTAAAATCCTCAGGGTGAGAGAGTACAGAGACCAGAGTTAATAATAAACCTGCCCGCTTCATTTTTGTGTATAATTTATTAATAATTTAATTTCACTGTTGTGTATTAATTTAATCTTAGTGTAATGTAAAAACTTTGATTTTAGGATAGTGTATTAATTTAATTTTAAGGTTTGTAATTTAATTTTATTATTTTTTTTTTTTTTACACTCAGGGCTTGAAATTAACCAACCGTTAACCAATTGTAATGCAAAAAAAAAAAAAGAAAGAAAGAAGTGTCCTGGCCACAGCACAAACTCCGTCTCTAGTTCTCATGATGACTGAAATGAAGTGTTATTATGACTATTACTATATGTTGTATTTATTCTCTCTCTGCAGTGAATCTGTTTTTTTGGGAATTCTTGAACTTTTATATCCTGAATCACAGAATATTTCCGGAATATTCCAGTGTTTTTCAACATCTACATGTGTGATTACCGGCAAGAATTTAGACACATTTCTCAATATTGAGTAAACAGAATGAAGGCTATTGGTTGTTTTCACGCTTACGTTTTTTGTTTTCTCGGAAAAAGCCCCAGGTGTGAGCTCCAAGTTTGTTACGATTATTGAAGGGTGAACGCTGTTTTTAAATCTGGGAGAGGTCCGGAAATCTGAAACCCGGTCCTCTTGAAAACAGTGGTTTTGGAGTTCGTGTCAACCAAACCAAGACGAGGTCCACATCAGGTGTGGAAGCTCGAGCCGCATGCTGAGTAATACGATTGGTTCAACTCGTCACATCATTTCCTGCTTCTACTTTTGTGATGTCGGGGGAAGGACGTATTATGGTTATTAATCTATAAAACCAGGCTTTCACAGCACTGCAGCAATGTAATTAGCTCAGCTTTGTGATGCGAGAACGGCTCCCTGTTTGCTCGCCGACATGCCCTACATCCAAAAAGCGCTCTTCTTTGCCGCTTGAGTGTTGGCACCAGGGGAAAGTAATAAAAACAGCAAACAAATGAATATTGTGCCTACCATTTTGCAAACCTGTGAGCACAAAAGCCACGGTTCAGAAAGATTTCTATGTAAACGCAAACCTGCCAAGAATCAGTCGAGTGTGAAAACGCATTTGGAGTGAATTTTTCAGGTTTTCAGGGGAAACGTGTCAAAATTTTTGTCAGCAGAAATCACACGTAGACTACAGACACCAATAGAGATTACAGACACTGGATGGAAAATACCGGAATTTTGCTCTTTTTAAACTCCCATCGTATTCGTCTCACGCTGCTGTGCCACTCATTCGGTCACGTTCGATGTTTTCTGTTCTGCGGCAAAGTTACACAGAGCATTAAAAACACATGGAACACACTGGAACCGTCGTTTCTCGCCAGCAGCAGTGAAGGTAAAGGTCGAGTTCTGTGTTTAGATGGCTGCTGCCGAGAGTCACTGTTACCGTCACGTTAATTTCGAGCCCTGCGATGTCAGTTGCGATGCGACTTTAATTTTTAGTGTGATCCGTCACAGCGCTTTCATTTATACAGAACAGAATAGTGATGACTCGGTTTTAGTACTTGGAAACAGAACTGCAGTTGGATGATGAAATGATGGTTATGTGATGTTTAAATCAGGATGTGTGTTAACACTGCGTGTGACGGCGTGGTGTTAGCGCGGTGCGGGGTGTAATCGGGTTTTTTTTTTTTGTGCACTTCGATTTGATTGAGATTTTCCTCTTTAAATGTTTGTGTATTATTTCTGTGTTAATCAGGAGAAAACTTTACTGTGTTGAGCTTTAGTGTGTTTGAATTTGTGTTGAAGCACTTCATTGTTTTTAAATGTGAACCGTGTTCTGCATGCTTTTATTCTAGCTCTTTATAAAGTTATATTTCTCTAATTGTGATGATTAATTAATTAATTGCATTATTATTATTATTATTATTATTATTATTATTATTAATCAGAGAAGGGCTTTTTGCTCAGCGAGTCCACTGAACACTCCCGAATCTTTAACATTTAATTTATAAAAGCTGATAAATAATTCTTATTGATGTTAATGTGTAATGCTCGCTTTGATTTTAAAAATCGTTTTAAAAAAAAAGTCTTTTAAAAAATGCTATGACAATAAAGTGCATTAAAATCTTTGTGTATCTTTATGTGCTGATTAATTAATTAATTAATTATGAAATGTAATTAGCGTCCTCACAGAAGATTAGGTTTGCTGTGCGTGTGTGTGTGTGTGTGTGAGTGAGTGTGAGGACAAATGATGCCAGATTAACTCTGATTCTCAAAGCGAGTTTGTGACATAGTTTAATAACTGAGACCAGTTTTATTATAAGCTTTTCCTGCCTGTATTTTGATGCTTCTCTGGTTCTATTGTTTTTCTGAGGTTGCTATGGTGATGTGAAAGTCTTCTTTTGAATACAGATGGGGGAAAATGTGCATATTGTATCAAAAGTGAATAATGAAATAACAAAGAATGAAAAATATATTCAATATAAAAGATCCAAGAATTCTGAATAGACATGGTTACACAAATCCCCACACTGCTGTTTCATGTCGGTGTCCGTCCTTGCTTTAACCCTGTTATTATTAACTATTATGGTAATCATTTAAGAGATGATATGAAGACGTATTAGGTCATGTATGACAGTTGAATTTGCAGCTCTATACTGCAGTGTTTATCTTAACTCTTATAGCAATATCCCTCAAAACACCAGAATTGCATAACTACTAGTACAACCCTCGCCATCATTTTTACCGTTTCATTTTTACATGCTTATTTGTATTATAATACAGATGATCAAAATAAACGATTACTGTGCTTATATAGGACGCAGAACATGTAAGAAATGTCAGAATGACAGAAAAACACTAGTTAGACAACATATAATTTTAACATTGTTACATATTTCTGTAAGTAAAGTTTGAATTTAAATTAATTACTTGCAATTAAAGCAAACAATAATGTAACCTAAATGTAAGATTCTCCTTTCATACTAGTGAAAGCTCCATGGAACACACACCTAAATACACACTTAATAGTTAGAACAGTTAAACTGTCCATGACAAGAAATGAAATTATTTTACTGCTTAAAAGTAAATTAGATTATCTTAAAAAACTGAAATGAAATGCGTACAGTGTAACACGTCACTATGGGGTAAACTGCACGTCATGTGCAGCTGGATCACTCGGCCGAAACAGGTAACCTTTACAGTTCGGAAGCTTGTCAGTTTTGCTAGAAAAGTAAACCACGTGAAGCAAACAGACTACAGGGCTGGATAAAGGATAAATCCTTTAGCTAGCCCACTGGGAAAAAGGATGCTCTAATGTGCCTGCTCAGTCTCATGTTCGGTTGAAAATCTTAGCTAACCTAAGGTAATAAAGTATATCCAGTAAATTAGATAGTTAAGTACATGAATACAGACAGTAGCAAGTTTATAAATTATTGTATGTTACTGTTTGAGTGTATCGATTTTACAGTAATTATTCTATAATACGAGACCATTTTGGAACCTTGGTAAAAAAAACAAATAAATGCTAAAATGGCTGTTTTTAAAACCACCTGTTGATTGTGCTACTTTTATTTAACACTTGGGCTGATTCTGCAATATAAACCTGCACCTTTTTACAGTATGTATTACAAATAAGAGTGTTGTACAAAATACAGTGTTTTTTCCCCATTTTTGTTCCGTTTTGTTCCATTAATGTGTTATTTGAATAATTTTCAGTGGAATTGTGATAAAAGTTCTTTCTTCTTCAGCATAAGATTATTATTTATATACACTTTAATAACCCTTCTACTCCTCCTCTACCATACAATTATCTAATCAGCCATGATGAGATAATTGCATGTACGTGCAGGGGTACAGGTGCGGCCGTGAGTGTATACGGTTGACTGTAAAAGACTTTAAATAAATCTGTGACCAATTCAAAATTCTATCACCACAGCCTCTTTTCTAACACACCTACTTGAAATTAATTATTGGCTACACCACTGGTAATTAATAATTAGCAGTCCAGTGTTCAGAAAAGACTTTTTTTCTACTATCTCATGCTTACAAGGTTAAGGTTATGTATTTGCATGGTTAAAGTTTACCTAGAAGCTTTTAATGTGCATACAGTCTGACCGCGGTTGACTTGTGACAGTTCAAAAAAAAAAAAAATTACAAGAAATATAATCTGTTTGATTTGAGACAAAGCGATTGTCACGTTTTGGAAAATATGTTGGATTTGTGCTGCTGTCATGTGAACATGGAGAAAATAGAGAAACTCTTGCTACCCAGTCTGAGTGATGAGTAATGATGTGTCCCTCATTTACCTGTAGCTGTTTGGAGACAAAGGAGGAAGAGTGCAGGACAAAGGAGAGAGAAGAGGGACAGGAGCGGAGAGGTACGGCGCTGGAGGAAGTGATGACATCTCTTTGTGCTCACCACAGAGTCCTGCTGTTGCACATTCTGCAGGAAATGACATCATTCCTGCCAAAGGACGAGCGTGAGGCGGTGGCAACTCAGAGGGACGTGCGTGGGACAGCAGGGACTCTGAGGAATGAGCGCGGTGGTCACTGCTGTCGCACTGATGAATCGCTGTGCGTGTTGAGTAGCTGTATTGCGGCGGGGTGTGTGTGCCCGTGCAGACTTGGTGTGTGTGCACTGCGTTCTGTGTGTCTGTGTATGAATAGTTGTAGCGGCTTCTCCTGTCGGAGCATCACGCTCGGGTGTGCTGGCTGCTGCGCTCGCTCTCGGATACTGGTGTGCCAGCACACACACAGCAGTGACATCACAAACGGGAGCGTCACACACTCGCGCTGCCACAGTCCATCCCCTCCCCCATTGTCTCCTCCTCCGCTGTCCCCGAAACCACAGGACGCCGAGAACAGTCGTGATCCTGATATGCCCACGCTGAACACACACACCCTAAATACACAGCCTCCTCCTCTCCTTCCTCACAACACACACACCGATCAAACACTGACACCCGAGGCACACGCCAAGCCTGAACACTTTATAGACTTAATGGGCAAGTTCACTGACACACTGATGGAGGCGTCAGAGCGAGAGTGGAACGTGCACACACACACGGGTGACAGTGAGAAAGTGTGTGACGACACACACCTGACCGAGATTATCACCACTGTCTTACACAGAAGCAGTGAGAAAGACTATAACCTGAAGGAGCTCTTCGAGCAACACCTGGCCTCTGAGAAACGATCCCCACAGACGCGCTCACAGAGGCGACAAGAAGTGATGCAGGCCATCAGCAGGTCACATGACCAACCCGCAACACGCAGGCAGAGCCTACAGATCAAACGCGACCTTGCACGACTTGAACCCGATATTTCTAGGAAGAAGAAGAGGAAGACACAACTGATTACCCATAGCGCACACAATGAGAGCCCGGACACGCCCATCTCACCCGCTCAGAGCCCAGACACGCCCATCTCACCCGATCAGAGCCCAGACACGCCCATCTCACCCGCTCAGAGCCCAGACAAGCCAATCTCACCCGCTCAGAGCCCAGACATGCCCATCTCACCCGCCCAGAGCCCAGACACACCCATGTCACCTGCCCAGAGCCCAGACACCCCCATCTCACCTGCCCAGAGCCCAGACACCCCCATCTCACCTGCCCAGAGCCCAGACACCCCCATCTCTCCCGCTCAGAGCCCAGACACGACCATTTCACCCGCCCAGAGCCCAGACACGACCATCTCACCCGCCCAGAGCCCAGACACGACCATCTCACCCGCCCAGAGCCCAGACACACCCATGTCACCCACACCGAGCCCAGAAACACCCAACTCACAAACTCAGAGCCCAGATACGACCACGTTACACACTCAAAGACAAGACATGCCCAGTGCACATAGTAACGTATCAGAGACCTGTACAGAGAAAGCAGAGCCCTGCGGCACTTTAAGGTCACGGCGGAATATTGTCCGTCCTCAACACTTGTCTTCATATGTTACCGAGCCAAGGAAGATGTTTTACGCTTCCTGTCGCTCTGCTAAAACTAACAGCACCCCCACTGACACGACTGAACCCCCACCCAGTGCTGTGATAGAACAACTCAAAACTCCACCTGTTTCACCTAACAAGAGAAAAGTCTGTAAGGACGAGAACAGTGGACAATCTCATGCTGAACGTCAGCTACGAGTAAAGACACGCCGTTCTGAAGACGTAACACGATCCCCAAGTCCTGCCATCATTGACTCTACAGACACTGACGATGTTAAGTACGTCAGTCCCATAAAACTCATGCTGGTGTCAACTATTAAAGATGAGGATGGTGTTAAGTACACACTCAGAGCTGCACAACCACACAATGATGAAGAATCGTTCGATCCGTGTGTGGAGGAATCGTGGGCGGGAAACACAATCAAAGAACAGGCCAAGGAGGAAACCATACAGACAGTGAGCAACGAGTGCCCTGAAAAGCTCTCTACAGAAGAGTCTACTAACACAGAGGGTCTGAGCGACTGTGTAAACAGCATTAATGAGACTGAACCAACTATTAAGAGGCGCCCTGGACGGCCCAAAAAGTTAAAAGCACCAATGGAGAAAGCAGTGAAGCGTCCAATCGGCCGACCACGGAAGTCCAAACCAGTGGACACAAATGCGGTTCCCAGTGAGAACACCGAAAAACAAAGAGCGGAAGATGTGTCGAGCGGAGAGGACGGCAATAAAAACCTGAAGATCACCATTACGTATGGGAGGCGGAAAGCACGGAGGATGGTGTGTGAAGGACAGGTTCCCACAGAACAAAGCAAAGGCAGTGGTGCTTTAACACAAAGCAGTAATGCAGAAGAGAACGCACAGTCTACACAGGCACAGGTCAGCATGAATAAAGATCAGTTTAGCCTAGTAATGCCTGTGGAGGACCGGAAAAGTCTCACACATTCAATCATGTGTCCAAAGCAGAGTGAAGGAGCAGGAACGAGGAGACCAGGACGACCAGCTAAGGTCAAAATCTCAGGGATTTCCGTTACTGTTACCACGGTTTCACCACGGCAGCGCAAAATCCACCTGAAGCGAGACGTGAGAGAACCAGCGATACAGCGACGGGCACTGATGACTGAACTGGAACCGAATGAAGAGCCAGAGACAATCACTGAGGAAATGCAAGCCTCTGTTAGACACTCAGTCAGAGAAAGAAGACCTTCCATCCATCTGCTGCAGTGTGTCGCTATGTCACGTTCTAATACACCAACACCCAGAACACGCAAACCGCTGCTGAGCAAAGCTAATGAAACACAGCAGGAGACAAAACAGCATGAACCTAAAGATGCTAATGACACCAAGACTAGGCCAAACACTTCTCCACAGGATGCCGTCCATTTTTCAGCAGTGTCGGTTAAGTCTCTCTTTGATGCAAATCTGCAATGGTGGCCAACGTCAGCGTCACCTGAGACGTTAAAGGAAGAGATGAACAGGCGGCTCAAACTGATGAAAGACACGTGGGTTTCAGACACATCAGATGTAACCACATCAGATGAGGATAACAGCTCTGCTCCAAGTTCGTCCGCAGTGAGGATGCTGTTTGAGCGAGACTGCAGCATGGAGACGATTTGCTCCTGGTTCATGCAGACAACCGAGACTCAGTCTCTTGCCATCGTAAAGAAGGCCAACAACCGAAATCCATGTGAGGTTTTTCAGTACAGCTCAGTCCAGGCGAGTGATAGACCAAATGTATGCTCAAGTCCTCAGGCAGAGCGGCTCAGGAAATGCGTCAAGAAATTCGCTACAGTTGTCCCTAAGAGTCCAACGAAGCTCCGACGAGCACAAGCGAAGGTCTGTGGCACACAAAATTGTTTCACCAAGCGACATATATTCAACGCGACAAACAGTGATACTGAGAAATCACAGCAGTGCGGAGCATGGCGCCTTTATAGAACTGCGCTAGATCGAGCAAGATCACGATTCAAATCCAGGACTAAGAACACCGACATAGAGTACAAGAGCCTTAACGAGCAGGAGGAGAGCGGAATACAGTCTGTGAGTGTGTCTGAACACAGTCTACTGAACATAGTACAAAGTCAGTCTCGCAGGACATCAGCTCAGGAAAAGCAGGTCACTGCTAATGCCTGGAGTGCACACACACTGAGGGAGTGCAAAGTGTTTCTGAGGAAGTTAAACTCCGCCAACACGCGCTCACTGTCTGAGGAGTCTAACGACTGCACAGTGAGGTTCAGTGTGTCGCCTGCTGGAGGCGGGTCAGTGCAACATCGGGAGCAAGGGGTCAGAAAGAGCATTAAACTGAAGAAGATGAGTAACTCGGGCACCTCCACACGGCAGCGGAGTAAGGTAAACAGGAAGCGCAGACACTCCTGCACAAATGTGTTGCCCCCTTCACCGAAACGGCAGCGCAGCAGCAGAGGAGTGATGGCAGCCAAGTGGTCCGACTTTATACTCGGTGAGTGTTTTACACCCTACATGACTGTTAGCATAATTTTTAACTGTAATATATGATACTAGTGTGCGACACCGCTGCATCACACACACATCTTTACACCTTAATCAGTCCATTACACTGCTTACATTATACCACATCACACTACCGGATCACACTCATGATGATATGCTGCATCTCTTCACTTTGTCACACCACTGCATCACTGCACTGACTCTAAAACATTACACCACTGGATCACTCCACTGACTCTACACCATTACACCACTGCATCACTCCACTGACTCTACACCATTACACCAC
>CM075030.1:5879294-5898792 GCA_037576675.1 Pangasius sanitwongsei | reverse complement strand
ACACCACTGGATCACTCCACTGACTCTACACCATTACACCACTGCATCACTCCACTGACTCTACACCATTACACCACTGGATCACACAACTGGATCACTCCTCTGACTCTACACCATTATACCACTGGATCAGACCACTGACTCTACACCATTACACCACTGGATCACTCCTCTGACTCTACACTGTCACACCACTGCATTACTTTGACTCTACACCGTCACACCACTGCATCATTCCGCTGACTCTACACCTTCACTCCACTGGATTACTCCACTGACTCAACAGTCACTACACTGCATCACTCCACTGCATCAGTCTACTGACTCTGCACTGTCACACCACTGCATCACTTCACCGACTACACTGTCACACCACTGGTGCGAAATTAACAACAGTCTCAAGTTCCATTAATTCCAGTTTCTGATTTCAGAATATGGTGGGAAAAAGTCTATAAACATCTTTAAGTGAAACCCAGTGCCTGTGTGTCCTGCTCTGTTACACACATCTGTGACGTGTCTGTCTCACAGGTCCAGCCAGATAGCAGCGTTGTTCCTCACACACTCGGTGCCTTTAAAAACGATGAGCCGGGGAAACAAGAAGTGTTACAACATGCACACAAAACCCGGCAAGCATCACGTAGCAACAAACTTTATGAAACTTGCACTATTTTACTGCATTATTTGTTTATTTTCTCTTTATATCCGAGAGACGCTGTGTTGGAGTTGTTTTTTTAAATGTGTTTTTATTGTTTGTTCAGAAGAGCGAGTGCACTCGATGTGATCTCTAAACGTATGTAAACGAGTTCGAGCCAGCACACTGATAAATCTGTTTATCATTTAACACCTGCACTCTTAGAAAGAAAATTGCATTTATCAATCTATTGTTCAGAACGAAACAATATTTAATTTTAATATTGCACTTACCTTTAATTTTATTATATAAAATTAGATTCTAAGCATTATTCTCCAGTTTCATGTCCTACAGGCTTTAGTCTTCGAGAAAAACACACTCTCTCAAAAATAATGAGGGCCCTTAGACCACCTTGTGTTGCTTTCTGAATAGGAGAAACTTCATTTCTTCCCAAACATGCTGCCTACCTACAGAGTTAAATGCAGAGGGAGGATCGTGAAAGATCTACGCTAACAAAATCCACAGTGTGTGAATATTGTGCAACAGTGTGAGCTCAAAATGATTCAATTCTGATTCTCAGGGAAATGATTCGGTGCAACATAAAATCTTCAGTTTAGTCATGATTTGGTTAGATTCTTTTTATTAACACTAATACGCTTAGATTTGATTGGAGGAGCTTTAACATAATTGTGGAACATTTGCAATAAATAATCGTCTATATTTTTACCTTTGAGAAATTTTGGCCAAAAAATTATCCTGGAGCTTATTATATCTGTTTCCAAAATTACAAAATTGATGCAGCTGATGCACCTTCACCTTAAGACCAATGAAGTTTTACACCCCTTATATTGTGATATATTGTGTAAATGATCATCAGTACATGCCTAATTATATATTTTACTGTGAGTAACATTGGATTCTGGTGGAAACTGATTACAAAATCTACCAGTAATCTTTTCTGTGTGTGTGTGTGTATGGGTGGACTCTTAAAGCATTAAAATGTGTATGTTGTGTTACACTGCAAGTAGCTAAATGTTACCTTCTTTATTATTTTATATAAACATACACACACACACACACACACACACACACACACAAAGTATTGCTGGTTTCTCTGAGCAACAGCACACCTTCCTAAAATATTTCCAAACATCAATGCATTGATTGTCGGCTTTGCAATACATCACAATATTTAACACACAATCTATCAGTGCCTCTGAATTTCATTAAGGCAGGCAGCATGTTTGAGGCCCCGAGATAAATTTCAATTAAACTCAATGTTTGAGCGTACAAAATCTAAAGTCTGCAGGGAACGCTTAATTTTTTTTTTAACAAATCTGAAGTCCCGTAATTCCGGCGTGTTTAAAATTTAATTTAAACACTGCTAATAAAAAATTAAAAATCATGACATGAGCATCTAATATTGGCACATGCCCAACCTTTCTATCCCATATTGAAGCTTTTTTGTGTGTGTGGCTTCTACTTCCTCAGTTTTACTGCTAAAAATTCTCATGTTTCAAATTTTTCATTTCTCTTGCATTATAAATATCAGTTGATACCTGCGTTTAAAGTTCTACACCAGGGTTTCACCACGTAATCTCTGTCCATTGCCTCTGTATTGTCTTATTTCCACAGACAAGAACTTCTCTGCACTGAGAAAACGGCAGTTGTTGAATTCCTTCAAAATCGTTTAATATCTTGTCTATATTTTTACCGTTACATTCTAACAATAAAGCGTGACAATGAGGCAGACAAGAGAAAGCAATGCCAAAACTGTTCTTATGGAGTTTCGTCCAAATTTCTGACTCTGGAGCAATACAGTACAAACGTAGTTCCGGTTATTTGCACTTTTGTACTGTCTGTGTGCCATCAGACCCTCATAACTACACCACTAACGCCACAGATATTTCTGAATACAAGGAAAAATTTCTTGTCTCAATGAACACAGAAGATAGATATCAAAGTTAAATGTCTCGATGGCTGTTCTTACTTATAGATGAAACAACTTATCGTGTAAAACTGTCCGAGTTCATTATTTAAAGCAGAGGCATCCCTTTGATCTTGATGAAGTGAACTGCACTAGTTTATCTCCCCTAGCCTCTTAGTGCACTAGTGTGTGTTAAACGCCTTTAAAAACGTGTGAACGTGTTTCTGTGATTCGACGGCTTTTACGTCAAACTGTAAGCATTAAATGAGGGGTGGGATTTCCTTTTTCGTAGCTGTATGGTTGTGTTGGTGTTTTCGTAAAAAAAAATATATATATCGTTTGTTTTTTGTTTGTTTGTTTTTTTGTTTATTTTGAAGGGAGTAATGGTTACAGTGAGAGCTGAAAGTATCCACATGGTGCTAAACACTGTACAGAGATATAAATATACACACTTTATCTTTTCTAATGTGATTTGAACATGTAACAGAACGTCCTGTCACTAGACCAATAAAGGTGCTTCCTTTAAAAATGTCTGGGGGTTTTCATTTAAAAAAAAAAAAAATAACAAGGCAGGGAGTAACAGAGAAAATGGTTTATTGGGGTTTAAAAATAAAACACTTGAGAATAAAACAAAAGAACAATTTGCTCGGGTTTGCAAGTCGAGTGAGTTTTGCTGATATTATAACGAGCACTTCAACAGTGCTCTCTCTCTCTCTCTCTCTGTGTGTGTGTGTGTGTGTGTGTAAAGGTCAAAACTTGATCGTGAAGAACAGAGGAGACGTTACACACTGCAGTGATGATTAATAATAGAGAAGAGTGAGCATTGTACAGCAGTGCAGTTTGAGGGGGAAAAAAATCTTAAACTGCACAGCAAGTAAGCCTTGTTAACAGACTGTGTCATAACATGTCATAATGAATCATAACGATAAATGTATTAATAAGTGATGAATATTCATGAGTGATAACGCCTCTTATGGGGGTAATATCACTCATGGATGAGCTATTCATGTATACATTAAATGTTAAACAAATACGCACACTTAAAAGGGTGGAGACGAAACATCACTTGTTGGTGTTGGGTGTTAAATCACCTCAGTGGTTCAACACTGCATAAAAATTGATCATAGACATTGTCTCCTAAACATAAGACACACACATGGAGAGATCGGGAGCGTTTGGAGATGTTTAGACTGAACCTGACCTACGCACTGGCTTCGTGATTCATCAGCGCCGTCAGGTCCTGCCTGGTTTTATCAAGAGCTGCCGTTTTAGCGCGCCGACTCGGCCGCGCTGACGGAGCCTCTGTGGCTTCTGGAACATTCTCCTCATCGCTACACACACACACACACACACAAATATACAGTTAGCTCCCAGAGTATATACAGTATATGTGAGCTGATATATGTCTCTCTGTGTGTGTGTGTGTGTGTGTGTGTGTGTGTGTGTGTGTGTGTGAGCAGATTAATCCCACCTTTCCTCAGAAGACTCCTTCGCTTTAGACTGTTTTTTTACACTCCGGGCTGTCGTGGCTTTCTTCTGACCTGTGCATCGAGATACGTAACGTACGTGAAGAAGAATGTCACAAGAAATAAATAATTATGAAAAAAAGATTTATTTAGCGCACCTCTTCTGGGTCGTTTAGATTTGCCGTCATCTCCATTCACGAGCTCTGTAACGACAAAAATACACTTGTTTTACACAACGGAAAAAAAAAAAATGTGTAAGGATGTGATGATGAAAACTCTCCCAGAAGAAAATGTTGGACAAGTTTGAAGGATATTTTAATTATAAAATAGAAAGAGAGGTATAAAGGTTAGGTTGGGATGGAGGATGTCAAAGTGTGTTCATGACATGGTCAGGTAAACACTCCCAGTGCATGACAATGTAGCACACAGGGTTATGTGTGTGTGTGTGTGTGTGTGTGTACACTGTACCACTGGCGTTTTCATCCAGAGTGTTCAGCGCTGCGTCCTGAGTGCGTGTAACTCGAACACACTGATCTCCTTTAAGACGAGCAAGCACTTTCTCTAACGCTTTCACGCAGTGCTTATCCTTCACCTCCTACACACACACACACACACACACACACACACACACAGAAACATAAGTATAAAACACGTGATGAAAGGTTTCTATGGAAGCAGGGAAAAGTCGTACACTATACCACAAATACATATTTTTGTACAAGTGTGTTCACATGCATGCGCTAGGAGAAATGTATCCTGTGCATGTGAAAGAATCTTGTGTGAGTGTGTGTGTGTGTGTGTGTATACTGTACTATATGTACATCCACCTAAATATCAATGTGTTTTCATCATATAGGAATTATAGGATTTATGACACAGCCCAGAAAACCCACTCAAAAAGCCATTTTTGGACTTTGGACATAAATTAGTTGTTTCTATGGCAACAATCCGTGCCTCAATGTATATACCAATGGCCATGGTATAATTAGCAGTTCTCTAGGCTCTCCACATATTTAATTATCTAAAGCTCAGGGCTCAGGTTTACGGTTTTTCATTTTGCTCGCATACATTTTTTTTTCCACAGCAACATACACATTTTACCTTTACAAGACTAGCCTACATACACTATAGCTGTAATCATATGCTAAATATTGTGTTGCTAAAGTGAAGCACTGTAGAAACCTATAGATTAGCAGGATGGATAAATATTCAGTGCTTTGATATACGCAAACACAGCTTCCAATCTTTAGTGAGAAAAATGGCTCTCTGCAGGGTAGCTCAGAGGCACTGCAGTCCTCCAGCAAATAAATAAGAGAAAGGGATATTACATCTTTTTTTATTAAATTTTAAAAATATTTTAAAATGAATTGCAAACTAACTAGAAGTCTGTTAAAATGTTTTATTTAATCTTTAAAATAGTGAAGATTTTTAGACATTTCACCTTTTTTTTTTTTTTTACTTTTTCAGTGTTAAATATATTTTGTTTCTTTTTCTAAATATAATTTGATATATTAAAAAAATACAAATTAATTAATTTTTTAATAACAAATATATTTATTATTATTTAAAACAGTACTGTATTGCTGGCAGTTTGTGAGCAAACCTATAAATCATGATCCATATCTATGTAATCATAGAAATGCCTCTGGGAATCATGATATATTTTTGCCACATCGCCGCCCCCCTAGTGTGTTGGTGTGTTGTGCCAACTTCACCAGCTGTTTTCAATTCCTTTATTTAAACCTAAAGATCAGGAGCGAATGTCAGTGTGTTTTGTGATGAATGTCAAAAATGTCTTGCAGAAATGGGGTAGAGTCATGAGTTGAAATCAGTATTGATCCAAATTGAGTGGTAAAAGTATTAATGAAGGCTTGTGGTATGTGTGAATGAAGCCTGTGCAGCGGTGTGTGTGTGTGTGTGTGTGTGTGTAGTGTGTTACCTGCAGGATGGAGGTGAGGAGCTGCTGCAGTTCGTCATTAGCAGGTCCCGGATCAGTGCTGATCTCCAAAGCGCCAAGGGTTTTGCAGTACAGACGCACCTCAGGAGCAGAAATGTCTCGCAGAATCTCGTTACACACTCGCACGGCCAGGGAGTCGTGCACACTCGCATCCTGAAACACGCAGAGAGAAGAGCACACACTGTAACACACTCAGACACTTGCCGTATAGATTGAACTTATTGTGGAGATGATGTTAGTGCGCGTACCTGAGTTTGAGCGTTGGAGCGCGTGAGCTCTACGAAGAGCTCGGCAACGTTGTTGGTGTCGATCTCGGAGAGCGGAGACGTGGCTGGTGCGTTGAATAACGTCCGCATGGTGGGAATGAAGCTCTCTTCAACGCACTCCTGATGAGTCCTGAGGGATGAAGAGCACACACTCGTTTAGGAAGTTTGCTGAAGCTAGCGATGCTCAAAACTCAAACAAATACAGAAGTGCCTTAAAATGTTCCCAATCAAGCCACG
The DNA here is from genome assembly GCA_037576675.1 of Pangasius sanitwongsei. Classification (NCBI taxonomy): domain Eukaryota; kingdom Metazoa; phylum Chordata; class Actinopteri; order Siluriformes; family Pangasiidae; genus Pangasius; species Pangasius sanitwongsei. Next base: position 5,892,308 of record CM075030.1, on the reverse strand, counting down.
CCCCCAAAACTCCTAGTGCTTTCTGAATGGACAGGCAACATTATGATCCTGACTGGTTCGATGTTTGTGGTCCACATTATTTTTGTTTGGTTTCTGGGACACCACAGAGACCAGAGTTTCTCCTCCGAGCTGAAATTAAACAAGAACGTCTCAAACACTTCCAATTACTGATATGAAGGAGAAGAGGCTCCTTTCTAAAAGGTTGCTCATGACTGCCAGCCAATAGGAGCTGGCATTACCTGAGAAGGACTCAGAGAGCCCATCCCATAGCGACACACTGAAACCAATCCTGTGTTTACACTGTGCATGTGCATACCTGTGTGAGTGTGTGTAGAGCTGCAGGAACACTCCGATGCAGTGTCTCAGTCTCTGGTCCTCTTCAGTCAGTGGGTTGTACCAGAGCAGAATGAGGCGAGTGAGCAGCTTCACGCTCACTATCCTGCCACAGTACAGCAGCTTACACACACACTCCACTGTCTCCGTGCGCAGCTCGCAGATCTATAAACACAACGTATATGACAGGAATCTAACAGAAGCCACTCATGGTTATAGTACTCGATGGCTAAAAAGGACTTTGCTGGCTAACTATGCTACACTGTTTGAGAAGGTACGCTACAATTAACGTGAGAAACCTATAGTCACGTGAGCTAGTAATACAACCCACCCACCCCCCTACCTCGCTGTCCAAGAACTCAGCCAGCAGCTTCAGAATACTCTGTATAGGATTATCCTCCTCTTCAACAGGACGATCCGCTTGTCCGTCACTGCCATCAGGCCAATCAGAGATTTGTGTTTGCTGGGAGGCGGGGCTATCACGCAGGATGTCTAGGCCGTTCAAAAGCAGCTGATCGACCACAGCTCTGAGAGCGCTGATCCTGATCTTAGGCTCGTCCAGCTGGGTGATCTATAGACACACCCACAGACACACCAGGAGTCTTGTATAGAGCAAATAGGTTTGGCTTTCAGATTTTCAAAAGTGTGAATGTGCACACCCTGTGTGTGTGTGTGTGTGTGTGTGTGTCTCTGTTACCTGCAGCAGGAGCACCAGGTGTGTCTTGGCAAGGTCTTTGCTGTGGAGAGCTGCAGTGCCCAAACACACTACAGCCATGTTCCTCACTGCGGCGTTGGAGTTTGACACACACGGCAACACCTACACCACACACACAACTTTTATTACACAATAAAATGCACCTCGCTGTGTGCTTGTTGACAGTGTGTGTGCGCGTGTGTGTTTGTGTGTGAGAGCGTGTGTACCAGTGACTCTAGGAGGCCGTTGCTGGTCGGACAGATTCCTCGGTTGATATTCATCTGTTTCAGTGCTTCGGCACACATCGTCAGACACTTCAGCAAAGTCTCCGGATCATTCTACACACACACACACACACACACACACACATATATATATATATATATATATATAAAAATCAATGAATTTTTAGTAGCAAAGCCAAATGATTAATGAAGCTCCAAAGCTTTCATTCACATGGTCACATTCTGATAGCTGGCAGGGGCTCTAGCAAGCGGTCAGCTCCAGCATGAGGATTATTTTCCAGACAGATCTGTCGATTTGCTCCGGTGAGGAATTATCATTAATTATCATTAATTCCATTAATAATTATTATTAATGGCTTCAGAGGGTGAATACTGAGTGGCTTCAGATGAAGATTCACAAATGATTCGTTCCAGTTTAGAAAGGGCATATAGGTCGTTTTCAGCTAGGAAGCAGCTTATTGGATTAGCTAGGAAGCAGCTTAATGATCACTCTGAGATAAAAATTTATTGCTCGTATTTACACTATATGGCCAAAAGTTTGTGGACACCTGGCCATATCATCCATATGTGAACATATTTGAATATCCCATTCCAGATTTATACGAACCCCCCCGTTTTTTTTTATTTTTACCTCCACTCTTCCATGAAGGCTTTCCACTAGATTTTGGAGCGAGGCTGTGGGGATTTGTGTTCATTCCGCTACAAGAGCTCCAGTTAATGTTCAGTGGGGTTCTTCCACTCCGACTTTGGCAAACCATGTATTCATGGAGCTCACATTGTGCACAGGGGCATTGTCATGCTGCAATGTGTTTGGGCCTCTTAGTTCCAGTGAATGGACATTATAATGCTATACTATACAAAGAAAGCATAATTGTGTGCTTTTAACTTTGTGGCAACAATTTGGGAAAGAACCACATATGGGTGTGATGGTCAGGTGTCCATATACTTTTGTCCCTACAGTGTAGATTAAACTTAAAAAGATGCTTATTGGTCGGATTTAACGCAGGATTATTAATTGGATCTACATTTCATTTACCTTGATAAAGCTTAGAGATGAAATATTGGAGAGTTCTAGACCTGAAACCAAGAACTGACCACACACATGCAAAACACTTTAAAGCACACTAGGTCCGAATTAAATTAATACTGAAAATGAAATGGCACAAAGCTAAACATGCTAAACATGAAGTGAAGCTAAATTTAATATCATGATAATTGCCTAATTAACAGTGTACAATATTATTATGATCCTGTATTAAAAATGACTACATTGCTAATAAATTGTGTGTGTGTGTGCGCGCGTGTGTATACCTTCTCTGCGTGCTGCTCTTTAGCAGGTTCAGTGTCCATGTTCTCCTGTGCTAATTGGTTCTTCAGCTCCTCCAGCTCGGTGATGGAGCTCTTCAACTCAGCAGCGCGACTGAAATCCTGAACGCTGATGCACTCTTCCAGCTGTTGCTTACACTCCATTATACACACCTTCACCTCTGCCAGCTACAGACAGACAGACAGACAGACAGAGCTTGAGACAGAAATTACAGAAGATACTGGAAAGGAGAAAACATTCGCTGCAGCGAAATGATGATACTAGAACGGCATTTTGAGCCGAAAGATGCATATCTGTGAGGAAAAATGTATACTCTAGAGTAGACATTAGCAAGCAGATCAGCATATCTTAGCAGTTACTGTGTTAGAGTACAGCACAGAGACTCGTTTGCATAAAGACTCACTCTGACTTGTCTTTTGCGTTTCTCGTTCTCGTCCTCAGTTTGCGTGACGGGCACGATCGGCTCCCTCACGTCGGAGATGATTTCAGCTACCTGCTCGTCACGCACAGACATGTTTATTCAGCACAAAGTCGCTTGAAATAATCAGAAGAGTGACATCAAAGTGTAAGGATTTATTCAGCTTAACCACTTGTTGCCACACACACACACACCGTTGTGATGCGCTGCTGATCATCGTGGATAATTCTCATGAGTCTCTGCACCAGCTGACTGATCAGAGAGAGCGGTGTGTTCGGCAGCACCAGCATCTCCTTCAGAACTGCGAGCACGCGTTTTCTGAAAGGGGGGGGGAAATGATCAGCTATCAGGTGTTTTTAGTTTGGGAGTTTACTGTCTTGTTAATGTTTCTTATTTAAAGGCGACCTGAAATCAAAACTGACCTTTATCTTATTAATTCATGTCCTTGATCATATTGTAGGCAATTGGTTAGTATTAGTCACTTAAAAGTTTTTCCTTAAATGTTGATCAAAACATAATGACTTCTGGCATCTACAGATTTGAAAAAAAATTTTCATCAAATCAATTTTCCTTAGTAGTATGGACCTTACTGCGATTCTATACAATAAGACTGGATGTAATCATTCAAATCGAGTGCTGCATCTCATAGATTCTTGTAAATATGTATAGGTCGTGTATAGCATGTGTTACCTTCCTCCCTCCTCTGCAGTGTCCAAGCAGTCCACTAGCTGGATGAGCTGCTGTGTGATGAACTCCTTCATCATCACAGACTCCAGCTGAGTCAGATCAGCTCGGTCATCTTCACACATGGCTGGAAGGGTCTTCATATAACTACACACAAAGAACAGAATTACATAATATAATGGCGCAGTTTTACAATGTGTGTGTGTGTGTGTGTGTGTGTGTGTGTGTGTACACAAATATTGCTATGGCACACTGGCAGTCAGAATCCTTCATCACCTGCCTGAGGTGTGTGTGTGAGAACAGGAAACCCATCAGAAGTACAGTGCGGTGTGTATTTACCTGTACAGGTACTCAGCAAACAGAGCAGGTTCGGGTAAGAGTTTGTCTAGAAGCTCCTCCCCCTCATCATCTTTACTCTTCATAAACTCGCACAGTGCACGCCAGTAGAGCACATTCTCGCACGTCAGGGCGTCTAACGGGATCAGCTTTCTACACACACACACACACACACACACACACACACACACACACTCTTAGTGCAGTGGTATATAAAGTGTGCTAGAATCTGTAACATTAAACATTGTGCTTTTCGCTGAACAGCTTCCTCCTTCTCACCTGTCGTCCAGTTTAGCTGCATTCAGAAGGTCCACGGGGGTCGTTGCCATAGCGAAATGGGCGTGCAGGGCAGCCACTGCCGTGTCAGCGCAGTTCTCGACGTCCAGTCTGTGTAGTAACTGCAGCACATCTCCCTGAACGAGGCGAAGCCAAGAGGGAAGGAGCATCTGCTTCACCACCTCCTTCACTGAGTCTGAACACACACACACACACACACACTTAACACTTAATGCTACACTGATGTGTCTCGTGGAAACAATATAGAGGCTCAATCCCACATCCTCAAGTATCTATTCTCGACCCCTACAGACACACACAAACACACACACAAACAAAAAAACTAACCTGCAGAGTCGTTGAGTCCTTGCTGCAGCAGGCTGACTCTCTGAGCGATGGTCAAAGCTCGGATATGCACTTTCTCAGCAAGCACCTGAAACACACACACACTTATATTATCATCTAATCCAGGCTCCTGACTCAATGTAATACTACTTACTTTTTTAAATGAAGTAGTCAGGTCTAAAAGCGTTGCACACTGCTCAGGTTTGCAACGCTACAATACCAAGGACACATTTTGTTTGATGTCAAAGTTGAACCTGAGCTTGCAAAATTAATTTGCACTGGAAGTCTGCATAGTAAATCCAACAACTGCTCATACGCCACTGAAAGTATTTTTACAATTTCTTTGCAAAATTTAAATGTTAAAGCCTTAATAATGCTTTAAAACAACAAAAGGTTTCATTAGCCAAGATGGAGAAGGTGATACAAAGCTCAACATGTCATCACTCATAACTGTTTCTTCTGCAAACCATTTTGTTCATGTCACAAATACTGAGTTGAAAATGTGTGTGTGTGTGTGTGTGTGTGTACCTGATAGGCCAGTTTGCGGACTTTCTCTTTAACATCTCGAGTACGTCTGTAGATTTTGGGGAGTGTGAGGGCAGAAGGTGCGATGCAGGACAGGACAGCTCTCCGCACCTCAGGGTTTGAGTCATTCTCCAAAAGCAGCATGTAGGCTTTAAACACACACACACACACACACACACACACACACAAATTATGAGCTGTTTCCCCCCCTTCCTGACACTGAAAGTCCTTTATAATTGGCTTACACAATTTCAGGTTAATTAAATAGAAGCTACGTCACTCACAAAGCACAACATTCAAACTGAGTAATATATCTGTATGTTACTGAGTGGATGCTGTAACAGTGTGTGTACCTTTAACCGTGGGACACTCAGGGTTCTCGGGGTCCTGCAGGCGGGCCATAGCGAGCGTGGCCTGTATCCTGACATTGGGGTATTTATCTGTGACGCGGATCAACATGGCCTCATGGATCCGTTCACATAGCCCATCGTCGATCTGCGCGTTCTCACTCAGGCTGCCCAGGAGCTTGTTCACCAGCTGACACACCCGGAACCGCACAGCGTGGCTGCTCACGCCGTGACACTGCGACAGACAAAGAGGTCAAAATGTATTTATTATGGTTCACAATATTTGTATCAGAGTCTGAGTCATGTTCGGTCTCGCCGGCTAAACAGAATTATTGTAGTAGTGTGTCCTCTGCTGTGAGTTACCTCCAACAGAAAGTTGAGCAGGAAGTTCAGAAATGTATCCTCCTCCTCCTCCTCTTCCTCATCCTCCTCCTCGCTGATGGGCGTCTCAAAGCTGGCGGCAAACTTCACCACGAAGTCGATGACACTTTCCACCGCCGGCTCTCTGGTGTACACAATCATCGCGTATTTTAGGCAGCGCAGAAACTCCTCGTGGAACTCTGCCTTATCCTGTAACTACAGAACACACACACACGAGTGAACTTCAGACGAAGCCATGACCAATATATACAAAATGGCTCAAAAACATGGGGATGTTTAGAAATATAACAGGCTTTACCTTAACATACAAGTTCTTCAGACTGGCCACCAGCTTGGCCTTGTTGTTGTGTGCTTTCTGAGCGCGCTGGAAGGTTTCGCGGATCTCCAGTTCAGAATCAGCAGTCATGTTGATGCTCCTAAAACACACACACACACACCACTTAATCGATATATTCTTCATTAACCGTTACAAACCACTGGACACCTCAAAACAGAAATGACCCTAAAGGCTGAATGGAGACACGCAGGACAGGAGCGCTGTGAGGGAAATATTATAAAAAATATAATTCCAGCCAAAGCCATCTGACATCTCAAAGACATCTGAAACGTGTAAGTGACCGGAGTGTTTGCAGTTAATTATCCACACACGTTTGACCTGGACATGCAAAGCACCTTAAAAAATAAGAAAAGGGTTTTGCATGTGGTGTTAATTTATTAGTCGTCAACATACAGCGTTCCAGGAGATTACCTGATCTTTCCAAGTCCCATCGAGTGTTAATCTCTATCGAAGGGAAAACATGACCCACATTAGTATAAGTGCAGAAACTAAAGTGTCCTTCGTCTGGATGAGTCTGCAGTGTCGTATGTCACTCATCAGCGTATTTCTTAAACTGTATCTCTGCATCTAGTTTTAATCACAACAAAGTCGAATTAAATAACAGCAGCATATGGGTTGTGTTACTTTTGGTTTTAACCCTAACCTAACAGGAGTGCTGACACTGATCTCTGTAAATGTGTCGATTCACTTCTCTTGTCAAAGGTTTGTTAACTTCCCGTATACATTCAATCCTGACACAGATTCATGCTGCATTTCTAATTTAGACACCATGTCTTACGTCTAAACCCCAGAAAGACATCAGGAGTGTCTTGTGCTGTCTTCATGTGATAGCATAGACCTAGATTATGCTAAAAATTTCTTTTTATACAACTATATCATCCATTAATGTACTTAGATATGCTAAATCGCCCACTAATGTACACTTAATGTATAATATTACCATCTTTATTTTATAATAATCTCTATACAACATGCTTAGAAATAACAAAAAGTTCTAGTAAAAACTTTTTGTAACATGGAACAACGAATCAGTGCGAAAAAGAATCGATTCATTTGACTGAACTGAACTAAAAGAGTCGATTCACCGAAAATAATCGTTTTGCACATCACTATTTAGTACTGAGAAACCAGCCACACAACCAATATACTAACTTTAATTGTTAAAAGTGCCTCAGTTTTATTTAAAACTTAAAACTGTTTGAGTTTTAAACTCGCACAAAACGCGAGGCCACTTTACAAACGTCAACAAAAGCGCCGTTAGCCAAATAGCTAACAGTTAAACCAGCGATGGGGGAAAAAAACAACAACGCAAAAGTAACCAACTTTCTCCAAATGTTACATAAACACTGTCAAAATAATCATTTACATTTATAAAATCACCCCACAATGTAAAAAAACAATAGATCACATTTTACAAACCTGAATCATCAAAAATTAAAAGCAGGACGTACTTTACGCTGCTTCTCCTCTTCCGAAAGTATTCAGTATTCAACCGCCAGTTTTCAAATTCAATTCTCGCGGTATTTCACATCTAGCGCGTTTCCTGGACGAGACTAGCCTAAAGAGCATGCGCAGTTAGCCTCTGTTTGACCTACGTCAATACGTCTGCCATATTGGACGGGGTTTGAGTAAAAAGTAAGTCTATGCAAATTTTTGGAGGAATGTGTGTTTGGTCTCATAAAATCGTCTGTAACTTGCTTTATGTTCCACCGATTTTCACACAATTTTGTTGCAAACATCATAAATTTCTGCATATCGCAGGTAATGTAAATGTAAATATTTTTGCACTGTCAATATTTTGATTGAGCTCAATTGCTGGAAACTGCACCAAAGCAGCCCTAAAATAGGTTGGATTTGCAGGAAGAGATAAACGTTGGTCTTCCCTAGAATATAACAATATATATTTTAAGAATTATTATATTAGTATGTCATTAACTTATTATGTTAGTGAAGGATGCGTTAATTTTTTTAACCATGCAAGTTAATTTAATCAGTCTGTGCATAGTGTTTACACAGTTTGTTTGGTGGTGATTAATAGAGTATGTGTTGGGTTTGTGTGTGTGTGTGTGTGTGTGAACACTTGGCGCTGGTTATCTGGAAAATCCATTAGCATTTTTCAGTAGTACTAATTCTGTCATAAACCCTAAAAATTCTCATAAACTCACTTCGCTCCATTTTCTCATAAACTGCATATGTGACTGTTATTTCCATTTCCATTTCCATTTCCATTTATACATCCCAGGTGAATCAAGAAAGTGTGTGTGTGTGGAGTCTGCTATGTCCAGCAGGGGGCAGCAGAGGTGTAAAATTATTCCCTTAACTGATATTTCACCTCGCAGCCAGCAGAGGGCGACAAATCACCCACGATACATTTCATATTGATATCTATAGTCAGCTACATGCTAGTCGAAGTATCTAGTCAAAGAATATCGCAAAATATGTTTAATAACATTTAAACATGATTTATACAGATACTCAAACATACAATTTATCTAAGCTACTGAATAAACATTTTGTGTTTAAATATTGAATATTTCTAGAACATTTAATAGTTTTCTAGTTTGTCAGTTTGTTGGTGTAATTCACCTTTATTTTCTTTATTTACAACTGACACTTTCTCGGTACACAGGTTTCCATAACATGGAATAGCACTGATTTAAGAACTGCTACATATGTAAGGTATAAAACGCATGGTTGCAGGCTGATATAGGAAAGTAATCAACATCACGGTGATTACTTATGATGTGACCCTATACGAAACTGAAGTTGATTAATTTCCTTTAACCGCATGTCACAAAGGATTTTATTCCTCTTATACCACAGCAATTTGCCAATTATTAAAATTTCTAATTTATTAATGAACAACATATTGTTCTTTTTAACCATTTATAGTCAACATTTTGGAATGTTAACTACACAAACAAAATGCAGCTTGTCTTGTTACTGAGAAACCACAAAGCTTAAACTCATCTGTCCTGAAGACTTTTCTCTAGCGAGACTGACTGTTACAAAGCGCTGAATCTTACATAAAAGTTAAACGTCTCCTTACAGAAAACTTCAGCACATCAGTGATAAGATTTTTTTAAATAAAAACACATTTTTAATGTGTCAGATTATGGGGAGCAGTTATTACTATGGAAACAATCAGAGCTACTGTTATAGAAAATTAATCAACCCCTTCTGACCAATCAGAATCAAGAATTTGTTGTAGAAGGGATCATATTGTGTTGTCATTAAATAAGCTCCAGCTGCTCTGCACCAGTCATGTTTGATATGCAAACGTCTAGTGTAAGGCACCTTGAAGGTGGTCACATGACCTTTGAATAACAAATGATAACCATATAGTATGTAGTGTACAATAGATATATTGGGGGCTCATGCGCTATTTAGTATATGAGTATTGGCCTTTGTTTTTCAACTGTTTTGGCTCTTTGATTTTCTTTTCTAAATTCCAAATACAGACTACCACCCCCTGCTGGTGTGGAGAGGAATTTCCTTTCACAAAGGTGTAAAGTGTGTGTGTGTGTGTCGGTAGTTTATTGTCATCTTTGCCACGTATTGAAGTGCTACTTCACACCAAAGGCAGAGCACCGCAGGAGTCGTCTTGGTTGGCTCTCGCTCATTGACCTCGGCTTGGTATGTCTCGGATCTTAGCCATTTAATACAAACTATGTGTTTATTTTAGGGTAAAGCAAACACACACCACACACACACACACACACACACACAAGTGAGTGACTAATATCTGCCAGTTGTCCTAAACCTCAGCCTGGAAAGGGTGTGGGTGTGTGTGTGTGTGAGTGGGTGGGTTTGTTGATGGAAAGGGTGTGAGATTTTTATTCCACAGTGGAGATCTAGAATAAACCGTCCATCCTGTCAGCCTTGACCTCCCGCCAGCCAATCAGTTTCTGGAATTTACACTTCATCAACATTGCATTCTATATATATATATATATATATATATATATATGTATGTATGTATATAATGCAATGTGTGTGTATGTAATGTATGTTCATATGTATGGGTGTATATATATATATATATATATATATATATATATATATATATATATATATATATATGTGTGTGCGCGCGTGTGTCCCATCAGCAGGGATAAGAATAAGTGTTTTATGATGATGGATATGTTGGTGTGTGTTTAATGTGTGTGTCTGCTGACAGCAGTGTGATTAATGTGTCTGAAATTTGAGCTATCCCTCTGTTACACACACACACACACCACCACCACAAGGCATTCTTCTCATGATGTTTTCTCATGGTGTCTATAAACATGACTTTACACAAGAGTAAATATGCACTGATATGTAAATGACTTTGGACTTCCTCTTTACTTCCTGTTTACTTCCTGATTTCCACATTATTTATGTTATTCATGCTCATAGCAACAGACATTTTTGAAGTTAAAAATTCTTCTAACTAGGCCTGTTTGGTTTTTGATCACACACACAGACGCAAACAAACACATGCACACACACACAGGAGAGCAGCTGCATAAGAGAGCATTGTACCTTTGTGGTGTCATAGCTGTCTAGCTAAAGTGCTAATTAGCGTTTAGCATGTAAGATTAATTCACTTCGACACAGGGATGCAAAAACAACTGTTAGTGCTGTGTTACCAATAATATAACCATTTCCCACTGGCAAACTTGCTGTTTGGGACGGAGACGTAAAAAACTGGACATAAATTTTAGCATTAGTTTCTAGTAAACATGCTAACTAGGGAAAGATTGTAGGTTGTGTTTCTAACTAGTGATAAATTCTAGTCTTAACTAGCCAATATTTTAGTAACAGCATAGTAACAATAGTACAACAGTAAGCATGCTAACGACATGAGTTCTGTCATTTCTAGCATTAACATTTAATATTTTAGCAAGAATGCTAATTACGGTTTTAACCATTTGTGACAGAGCCACACATTAGCCGTGTAGCTCCACGCACTTGGTGATTAAAAAATTTAGCTAGGTTAGTTTGGTAGCTAGCAAGATTGGTAAATGACTGGTAAGAGTGTTGTCATAGTTACAGATAAAGAGCTTATTCTGTAACAGTTAATGTGAAGCTCCCTTTATAGGAGCCAACTTCACACACCAAACATGTCTTAGTTGATCGACTACATTTGGGTTCAGGGGAATGATTCATTTCTCTAAAATGTCTGACGTTCCAGTAAGAACACTAAGTAGGCGTGAAGTCTAGCATTTGGGATGCAGCCAGTTAATCTGGGTGACTTTAATCAGGGAAGATGAATATGTTAATGATTAAATGAATTGCTTTCCCTGTGAACACACACACACACACACATCTGGATCTGCTTAATAACCGAGAAATGGAAAGATGGGGGGAGAGAGAGAGAGAGAACAGGAGAGGGAGTGATGGTGAAAGACAGACAGAGATAGAGAGAGTCAGAAAGTTGAGCGCTGGTGTCTGATTTGTTCTTTTCCTTCATCTGCACAAACAGACATCATCATTCCATCTCTTTCCCTTTCACTTTCTGTCTCTCAACTTGTGTCTCACCTCTTACCCTCTCTCTCTTTCTGTGTCTTTCTCTTGCTCTCTCTTTCTGTTTCTCTGTCTCTTCATTATCTTTTTTTTTATCATGATGTATTGTGTCTTGCTTTAACACACTGTCTATTCATTAAGTATGTATTCATCACTGTGTGTGTGTGTGTGTGTGTGTGAGTCTTGGCTATGAAACCAGTGATCTGATTTCCCACACAGACACACACACACACACACACACACATATTTACAATTTATCAAGAACTTTCTCAGCACTATCAACATAATCACATTCAGATCGATCATGGAGAAGATCATCAATCACCTAACACTAACATTTAATTTCCCACTCACAAACTCGTTTATCAGCACACTTCCTCTCACACACACTCACCGAGCGCATTTATGGACACTTTATTAGTAATATATTATTCCCACAGCGGACATTAAGACCCAGTCACACTAGATTTTTTTGTGACTTATATTTCGCAAGAGGAATAGAATCAATGTAAATGGAATTGCTGTGATCAACAGGTCATGCTGTGGAGTTCCAGAGCGAAACGTCCTGTCTTGGACACGCGAGGTCAGGCCATCGAAAAGGGAACTAATAACGCAACTCACTCACGGACATTACAAAACAAAGTGCTAATTTTAGCAGAGATTTAGTCCTGACTATGATTTATCATTTAAAAAAAGAGGCGAAGGTACTGAGGCAGTCCAGATGTTGGATTTTCTTTTTTGCTCTTTTATTACTGTTCCTGATTTTGTTAGCTAGCTTGCTAGTAATCAACTCTTAGCAAGCAGAGTAGATTGCCTTCCAAACAAACCTCCAATGTATAAACTTTGTGTAAACATAGGACCAGATTTAATGCACTACTGGCTTTTTATTTTATTTCTCAGTATTGCTTGTTGCTCACTGTTACATAAAAAAAAAAAAGACGACAAAAAAAAGCTAACTAACTAATGTTACCATTATGATCCCTGTCAAACCACACAAATGACACACGGTCAACTCTTAATCACCTGAAATTTGCTCCATCCTGGCTTTTTTGGATGCAGTTGTGGCTCAGTGAGCTCATAGGCTCAGTCCCTCTCTGCTCTACATTATTGCTGAACCTGTGCTCTAACCATAGCTTACTAACATATGCGAGTAGTAAATGTCTCACTGTAATGTACTTGTGAAGTGAAGTGACTTGTGGCCAAGTGTGGTGACCCATACTCAGAATTTGTGCTCTGCATTTAACCCATCCAAGTG
>CM075030.1:5864782-5879194 GCA_037576675.1 Pangasius sanitwongsei | reverse complement strand
TCTCACCTCAGTCGTGGTATTTAGGGTGGAAGAGAGCGCTGGTCATTCACTCCCCCCACCTACAATCCCTGCCGGACTTGAGACTCGAACCCACGACCTTCAGGTTCACCTTTGGGTTACAAGTCCGACTCTCTATAGACTTCCGACTCTCTATAGTTCTGAATTCTTTTCCAATTCTACTGAAAGATGCCACCTACCTTCTATAACCTAATCTACTTAGAGAAAAAACAACAACATTGCTTAATCTAAAAGAATTATACACTATATGGCCAAAGGTAAGTGAACACCTGACCTTCACACAATGTGTGGTTCTTCTCCAAACTGTTGCGACAAAGTTGGAAGCACACAATTGTACAGAATGTATGCCAAGGTGTCCACATACTTTTGGCCATATAGTGTACATTTACAACAGGAAACATCTCTGTCTCATCACCTGAGGTAAAAAGTCGCTCGTGCCGTTTAAATTCAAGGCTCGTCATCGTCTCTTTACTAAACTGATCTCTGATCACGCTAACGTCAGCTTGGACATAATCGCTGATTTATTCACTCACTTGTGTTCTGTTGACTCAGTTTCTCGTCTGCTCTCATCTGTACAGTGTGTGTAAGCGCTCTTCTTTGTTTTGATGATGACGTGATCAAAACAGACATTTTGATTTTCGTGGACATTTTGATAGCTGGTTTCTGATTACAAACTAAACTGATTAGGATATGTCTATTGTATATGTGGATATGTCTGCTTCGCTGTGGTGTTTATTATCCAACAACTTGAGGAAATCACGGTTAGTAAGGTTTTAGACATCTTTAGGCAGGCTGACTGTTTTTATCGTGTTTGTTAACGTAGAGCTATCAGAGTATTTTATTGGCAGAAAAATTCATTTTTCGTCAAAACCTGTTTTTCCATCATTTTCTAGAATTCAGCGATACCGTTTTTCGATGGTTTTTCTACGCCACTTTTTAAAAAGAAGCCTGTATAAAAGATAGTGAGGTGGAGTGACTGCTACTTCATTCAAGAACTTATATTTGTTATTAAATATTCTCTGACTGAATGAGGACGAACACACGACGCGCTTGATGTCCAGTCTGACGGTGTTCGTTCCTCTCTACACCCCTGACTTCTGTTCAGGTGAGAGAGTGAGCAGAGGGGAATGATGAGCACGGGCAATCGTCACCACGGCAACCTCCCAGACAGCAACCATCGCCACAGCAACAGTCGCTTTGATCTTCTGGAATCCTAAGAAAGCAATCTTTAACCCCTCACACACACACACACACACACACACACACACCCCGTTACAGAGTTCCCACCGTGTTGTGTTAAAAAAAAAAAAAAAAAAAGGAAACTATTTCAGATGAATGTGTGCAACTTTGCATTCAAATTCTTTTGACAGAAGGTTTACATTCAGTATTTTAATTCCAGCTGCCAGTTGATGACGTCATGTTTTTTATGGCAGCTGACCAATCAGCAGAGTCCCTTAAACTCAGTCTTACCAGAAGACTAACACACACTCAATATAATCACACTTTCTGTCTTTCTTTCTTTTCTTCTTTCTTTCCCTTTTTTTTTTCTTCTTTAAGATAGTCAGATGGCTGGACAAATAGATGGATAGATATCAACTCCCCTCGTTCTCTCACTGTCACAAACACACATGATTTGATGGGTTGGATTTCACACAGTCATCGTTTGACTCCAGCACAATCTCTCCCACTTTCTCGTCAGTCATAGAGTCCTATCTCTTTTTCTTTCTCTGTGTGTGTGTGTGTGTGTGTGTGTGTGAATATTTGACTCATTAGATGGCATTGGTGTGATATTTAAATGAGTGCAATGAGAGTATTAGCCACTCTGACAGCATGAATTAGGAAAACTGTCAGTAAATATATACACACATGAACAGTCACGTACAGCAGTAAACAGTTATTTGCCTGTACTGTGTGTGAGTGGCAGAGAGAGAGAGAGATCTGTCACATTACATTAGAGGCTCCTGCGGTATATCCTGTGGAGTAGGAAACCTCAGGAAGAGTAAAGACTCGTCTGGTCTGCAGTGTGAATCATGAGTTATTCTGGTTTGTAGAAGTACGAGTTTATAGACCTCAGAAGTACGAGTTTATAGACCTCAGGGTGGCAGAAGTACGAGCTTATAGACCTCAGGATGGCAGGAGTACAAGCTCATAGACCTAGGAGTAGGAGTCTGTAGACTTTAAGATAGTAGGAATATAAGCTTGTAGATCCCAGAATGACAGGAGTAGAAGCTTGTGGGTCTTGGAATGGCAGCATTAGGTGCTTGTAGACTTTGAGATGGTAGAAACAGAAACTAGTAGACCTCAACAAGGCAGTGGTAGGTCCTTGGAGATCTCAGGATGGCAAGAGTAGAAACTTGTAAACCTTAGGATGCAGGAATAGGAACACGTAGATCTCAGGATGACGGGGAGTAGGGGCTTGCAGATCTCAGGATGGTAGAAGTAGAAGCTTGCGGCATCAGTATGGGAGCAGTAGGAGCTTGTTGATGTCAGGGTGGCAGGAGTAAGAGCTTGTAGACCTCAGGATGTTAGACACAGGGTCCTTTTGTAAGGATGATGTCGGGGAGAACTCCACACTCACCACAGAGTTACATATACTGTAATAATTTAATTTAAAATGGTCATATAATTAGCATTAGATCGTAATATTTATAATGAAAACACACATCAAGTGTCTGTATGTGTGCTATTGTTGGATGAGTGAATGAAGGATAACATACAGTGGGTATAGAAAAGAATCACCCCCCTTCAAAATAATCACATTTTGTTGCTTTGCAGCCTGAAATGAAGACGGACACAATTTTTTTTTATCCAGCTGTATTTACTCAGTGCAATTTATAACATCCAAGTGAAAGATATAACAGCAACATAATAAAATAAAAAAACAGAATCACTGAGTTGGCTAAAGGATCACCCCCTTGTGTCAATATTTTGTTGAACCACCTTTTGTTTTAATTACAGCCTTTAGTCTGTTAGGATACATCTCTACCAACTTTGCACATCTAGACTTTGCAATATTTGCCCACTCTTCTTTGCAGAACTCCTCAAGTTCAGTTAGATTTGATGGTGACCGTTGGTGGACTGCAGTCTTCAAGTCATTCCACAGATTTTCAATGGGGTTTACGTCTGGGCTCTGACTAGGCCATGCAAGGCCATTCACCTGCCCCATCCATTTTTCCTTCTATCCTGACAAGTGCTCCAGTCTCTGTGGCAGAGAAACACCCCCACAACAGGATATTACCACCGCCATGCTTTACTGTAGGAATGGTGTTATTTGGATGGTGAGCTGCATTGGCTTTCTGCCAGACATATTGTTTGGTGTTGAGGCCAAATAATTCAATTTTAGTCTCATCTGACCATAACACCCTTTTCCACTTGGCCTCAGAATCTTCAAGGTGCGTTTTGGCAAAGCTCAGTCGTGACTGCATGTGGCCTTTCTTGAGGAGTGGCTTTTTTCTTGCAGCCCTCCCATACAAGCCACATTTGTGGAGAATTTGTGATATTGTTGTCACATGCACACAATGACCACTCTTTGTCATAAATTCCTGCAACTGCTTCAGAGTTGCTGTAGGCCTCTTGGTAGCCTCTCTGACCAGTTTCCTCCTCACTCTTCCATCCAGTTTGGAGCGACATCCTGATCCAGGGAGGGTCTCAGTTGTACCAAACACCTTCCACTTCTTAATAATAGACTTCAGTGTGCTTTTAGGGATTGACAAAGCCTTTGAAATATTTTTTATATCCATCTCCTGACTTGTGCCTGTCTACAACTTTCTCCCAGAGATCTTTTGACAGTGCCTTGCCACCCATAGTTGATTGTTTGCTTCAGTTTCACTACCAAGGACCAAAATGCTCCAGGAATAGCTGTTTTATGCGAGCTAATCAAAATGACCACATTTGATCACAGGTGGAAGTCAGATGGCACGGTGTGCCATTGAGATGGCCATTTAACTACACCTGATTGCATTTACAAGTCATTTTAGGAGGGGGGTGATCCTTTATCCAACTCAGTGATTCTCTTTTTTTTTATTTTTTTTTTCTGACCTGTTGCTGTTATATTTTTCACTTGGATGATATAAGTTGCACTGAGTAAATACAGCTGGATAAAACAAAAATTGTGTCCGTCTTCATTTCAGGCTGCCAACCAACAAAATGTGATTATTTTGAAGGGGGGTGATTCTTTTCTATACCCACTGTATCTATAGATGTAACTCTCTCTCTCTCTCTCTCTCTCTCTCTGTCTGTCTCTCTCTGTTCTGCTATGCTACTCTGTGCTACACCACATTGTCGGGAGGCTTTTGTTCTTGTGTTTGAGTGACGGCTGTGTGTGTGTGTGTGTGTGTGTGTGTGAGTGAGCAAGAACATGTGTGTGTTCTATTTGAAGTTGAGTGTGATTAATAACGGCACTCTGCCCTTTACGTAGCAAACTCGTGATTGATGTGTGTGTGTGTGTGTGTGTGTGTAAACTACTGTAAAAGACTTGTGTGTTTTTAAACCGGGTGTTCTCTGATCATAATTGCTGCTCTGTCGACAGAGAGAGAGAGAGAGGTTGTGTGTGTTTGATTTGTGAAAAACAAAGAGCTGATCAGATCTGAGGAAAAGCACCTGATTCTGATTCTCCACACATTCTCATAAAATCCTCCTCTTCATCTCTCTCTCTCTCTCTCTGTGTCTCACTCACTCTGTCTCTCAGCTGTTATGGAGTGGCTGTAATGAATTCAGCTTTAAGATGATGGAATATAAGAGAAAGAAAAAGACAGAGGGACCACATTGTATTTGAAATTCTGCCCTTTTCTCTGTGATTGGTTCATCTGTTCTATGAGCGTGTCAGATTCAGACCTGATTAAAGGTCAGTGTGATCAGACAGCAAGACTGTGTCAGACAGACAGACAGACACAAGGAGGTGTCAGACAGACTGATGGAAACAAGGGCCACGTGAGACAGACAAAAAGTCAGACATCCTCTACGACTGTGTGAGACAGAGAAACAAACAAATAGACAAACACAAGATTAGATTAGATGCAAGTTTATTGTCATTTGCAGAGTACAAGTACAAAGCCAATGAAATGCAGTTTTACTCATATCCCAGCTTGCTAGGAGGATGCGGTCAGAGCGCAGGGTCAGCCATGATAGGGCACCCCTGGAGCAGATGTGGTTAAGGGCCTTGCTCATGTGCCAACAGCAGCAGCTTGACAGTGCTGGGGCTTGAATCTCCAACCTTCTGATCAGTAACCCAGAGCCTTAACCATTCAGCCACCACTGCCAAGGACTGTGTGAGACAGTCAGACAGACAAATAAAGAGACCGAAAGACCAACAGACAGACACCAGGACTGAGGGAAACAGACAGACAGACAGACACCAGGGTTTTGCAAGGCAGACAAAGAGACAGAGACAAATAAGGACTGTACGATACAGACAGAGAGACAAATAGACAGACCGACAGACATAAGGACTATGCGAGATGCACAGACAGACAGACAAATAAACATATAGACAGACAGACACCAGGACTGTACGATACAGACAGAGAGACAAATAAACAGACAGATAGACAGCAGGACCGTGTGAGATGCACAGACAGACAGACAAATAAACATATAGACAGACAGACACCAGGACTGTGGAGACAGATAGACAAATAAACAGTCAGACTGACTGGGGGGGTGGTTGAGAGAGATAGACACCACGACTATGGAGACAGAGAGAGACAGTAGATTTATCTGAATGCTAGCTAGTGACAGATCTGAATGCTAGCTAGCTATGACCTTTAGCTTGTGCTAAGCTAACAGGTTTTCTCTTGTTCATATACAATAAAAGATTAGCTTAGCAATGCTAAAACAGTTTATTATCAGTTGATTATTCTTTATAAATGTTGAGAGGTTACTACAGGAATTCATATTAGCGAAATATTCCTAATAGTGGATATTTAATTTACTATTTTAGTATTTAGTATTAGTATTTTAGTATTTAACGAGTTAAAGACATAGATTTATAGAAAGAAAGACAAAAAAACAGAGATGCTGCTTTCCCACTTTGATTAAATATGAGAGTTTATGTCAAGTCCAAACACATCATTTTATTTATTTTTTGCTCTGCCATGACATTTCTGATTTGTCACTCTGTGTGTGTGTGTGTCTGTTGATGCTGACTATTTGTGACATTTATGTCAGGTAGATTCACAAGGTCACACTTCAAACTGCAAATTGTGACTTGTGAAAATCAGTCCTAATAGCCGCGCGCACACACACACACACTGTGCAATAATTAGCCATGTGATGAACAGCTGTTGCAAATCTGCACAGCGAAAACTAACAGCGATGATTTTCAGGTTATACACACGGAACACTATTTAACACACATGCACAGATATTGATTTACAGTGACAGAAGATGTTCTTGGAAATCTGGACACACACACACACAGAGGTTGGACATGTCCTAAGGTTAACAGAGTGTGTGCACTGTCTTCAGGCCTTGACACACACCAGCATTCACTCAGAGTAAAGGACATTGCTGTCCCCACACACACACACACAGATTTAGGGCTAGACTGGAGGTGGGATTGAAGTGTGTGATGTGAAAGGTGATCAGATGTGACAGCTGTGCAGACAAAGCGCACATCACTACCAGAGTGTGTGTGTGTGTGTGAGTGACTGGTGCCCTCAGATCCATTTTATTTCTGATTATGCCATGGACGTGGAAAATCAGGTGTGCGTTCTTATATTGGGACGTATCTAAAAATAAGACGCCTTTTTGTCTATCTCTCGCTCTCTCTGTCTCTCTGTCTGCCTGTCTTTCTGTCTATCTGTCTGTCTGTCTACATGGATCTGGATTGTACAGCTCAGACTTGTCTCACAGCAGCGCCGTCTCACTGACATTCTGTATTTATTCTCCGACACACACAGACACACACATCTGGAGAGGAGGACACCAGCCAAAGTGTGTGTGTGTGTCTGTTTTATGTCGCACTATTTCTTTGTTTTAACAGACCTGTACTTTCTCTCTCTCTCTCTCACACACACACACACATGCTTTCTCTGTCTGTCTTTCTCTGTCTCACTCTCTGGGAATTGAAGCTGCTGCTACTGCAGGCCTCTGTGTGTGTGTATGTGTGTGTGTGTGTATGTGTGTGTGTGTGTTGATCAGCACTGTCAGATCAAATCAGACACAAAAAGAGTGACACAGAACACCTACAGGAATATAACCTCTCTCTCTCGTGCACACATACACTTATTCTTACACACCCACTAAAGCTTACGCTAACACACACGCTAACATCTTGCACTTGTTAAAAACAAGAATAATAAGTGGGGGCATGACCAGGAGACTAGGGGGAAGAACTAAAAATTAAAAAGCAGGAAGTGTATTTTCTCTTGTCCAGGGGTCCTCCGCAAAAGACGATTGACTCACCTACATAAATAAAGAATAACACACACACGCAGAGCCTCTATCATTTGTGTGAGTTTAATAGACAGATGAACACATGACCAAGGAATGACACATATTTACACCACATGCAGAAATTAAAATATACCAAAAAACCCACAAAGCCACACACATACACACACACACACACAGTGTGTCCCATCTGTCTGTGAACAGTCCTTCCAAATCTGCAAAAAAAAAAAAAACACTAAAAATATCCAAACACACTCAGGCATGACCTCTGGAAAAGCCGTCACTCTGATTCACAGACAGACACAAAGTTCAGAGAGATGGGAACTTTGAGGTGTGTGTGCTAACTGACGGGAAACAAGGATGAGGTCAGAATTGTGTATATGTAGATAGAGAAATAGAAATATGGAATAAGAGGCAGGCAAGAAACTGTTTTTTCTTTTTTATTTGAACATTCTGTCCTGGTTTTCAGACCCAGATGGTTACGAATCTTTGTTCTGCGCTCGCTCTTCCCTCAGCTTCCTGTCTGACCTTTGTCCTGTCCCAAATGGCGATACTTGAGTACCTCATTTGCATGCACTCGCATCATCTACAAGGCTGTAGGGAGTCCCCTAGCACCCTCCATGCCCCCTTAATGTGCCCTTTGTCCAACTGTGGAAAAAAGCTGAGTACTTTGTTACTGTATTTACGATTAATACTTTAAGTATTGAAGATTTGTACTTTACTGATCATCAGAGATTTTGGATTATTAACACAGGTTTCAGCTCACAGCTAATAGTGTTATTTGTGGTTATTAGGACTGAATCTGGGTGGCAGAGTGATCTTTGTGTTCCTGTTTGAGCTTTCAAAAAGTAAAAAAAAAAAATGCTTTTATGAGAGTCAAATGTGTCTGCAATCATTTGTCAGTTACTCCGACTGACTAACTTTTCGTACACATTTTTGTGTTGTCATTCTGTGTGGATTAAATTTTTTTCTGCATCACATCATCAGACGTGTATGCAAGTTAGAGGGAACTGTTACTCCTTACGTTTGAAAATTGATCTTCAAAGTACTTGTCACAAATCTGACATGACATGAGATTTTTCTTTTTGTCTATTTTTTATTGTTTTTTTCATAGAGTTGCTGATTCATACAGGATGAGATGTCTCATTTGTCTCCCAAGTAAAAAATGAAATGTCAACCCTTAAAATTCTCCATCAAATCTAAAGAAATATGTTACATTTAAGTTTGGTAATGTAGCTAGCTAAAGTAACTAGCTTGTTAAGTTCTATACATTTGTTTGTTAAATTAGCTAGCTAGTTAAATTTGTAATTTAGCTAGTTAAATTAGCTACCTAGGATATACAGTTAATAGTCAGTGCTTTACACTGAAATAAAAAACAGTGAAATCAAAAAATAAATAATAGAAATGACAAAAAAGGAAAATTATAACAAGTTCTTATCCCAAAGGAAATTCTTGAAATTTATCCAAAGTGACTTAAAGTTAAGACAAGGCACAATCAGCAAGTGCAGAGATAAGCAGGTGAGGGTCTTGTTTAAGGCTGTTGTGGGATTTGAATTTCTGATTAAATGCACAGAACTGTTACAACTAAAATCCCCAACTGTAAAACAATAATAAATAAAAATAGAACATTAATGATTAAATCCACATGTTCAAGGGAACTTTAAAATTGTTATTGGGTGGAATCATATGAACATTTAACAAGTGTGTGTTTGTGCAGTTTTTGTTTTAGAAGCTGTGTTTTTGTGTGTGTGTGTGTGTGTGTGTCTGTCTGTCTGTCTGTGTGTGTGTGTGTGTGTGTGTGAGAGAGAGAGAGAGAGAGAGAGAGACAGAGAGAGTGTGAGAGAGAGGTGGGTGTAACCTCATTAATAGTAGTTAATAAATCTCACAGTCTCAGCATCACACTGTGCAGGCCTTTAAAACTGAAACCACATCTCTCTCTTTCTTTCTCTCTCTCTCTCATACACACACACACACACACACACACAATGCAAAACACAATTTTCACCCTTAAACTAGAAAAACCCTACTTTTTGCTATGTAACACTCTAAACCACAATCATTCATGTACGGAAAACAGACACACACTCTCTCTCTCTCTCTCTCTCTCTCTCTCTCTCTCTCTCACACACTCACACACACACACACACACACACACACACACACACACACACACACTGTTTTAATTTACACTTTATATTTGTGACTGTCCACCTCCATCTGTTCATTCAAAAAATGAGGCCATCCTGTCCCTCCCTTCCTGTCTCTTTTTCTTGTCGTTGTGTTTTTTAAAATGTCACTCCAATCATTTGTGTGTATGTGGATGTGTGTGTGAGTGTGTGATATATTGAGCTGTTAATCTCCTGCATTGTTTTTTAAGGGTAAATCAGAGACGCATAAACGCTCCGAAATGTCAGTAAACAGATGGGTTAAATGTCGTGTGCGAGGGACGAGCTGTAATTATTGTAATTATTTCCTGCGTCTTGTGGAAATATCACACACACAGATAATGAGAGACGGATCACTCGCTGTTCCATTATTCTTCTACTTTTCATATAGTAATCTGCACACACGCAACACACACTTCACACACCCATCACAAGCTTATCACATGCTTCTCACACATTCAACACACTTATCGCACACCCATCACATCTTATCACATACCCATCACATGTTCATCACATACCCATCGCATGTTTCACACACCCATCACATGTTCATCACACACCCATCGCATGTTTCACACACCCATCACATGTTCATCACACACCCATCGCATGTTTCACACACCCATCACATGCTTATCACACACTCATCGCATGTTTCACACACACCCATCACATGTTCATTACACACCCATCACATGTTCTTCACACACCCATCGCATGTTTCACACACCCATCACATGTTCATCACACACCCATCGCATGTTTCACACACCCATCACATGCTTATCACACACTCATCGCATGCATATCACACGCTCATCACACACTCATCACATGTCTGATACTTATACCACGTTCATGACACTCGCCATACACTTATCACATACAACACATTCGTCACACACACATGACTTTCACTATACACAAATTACATACTTATCAGTGATCACATGCAATCATTACTTGCTTATTACATGCTTATAACACAGCCATTACATACTCATCACCCACTCATGATGCCATACACTCATCACGTTTACCACATATCACATACTCATCAAAGGCTTATTACGTGCTTATAACACACTCATCACACACTCATAACACTCATCACATGCTTATTAAACACTCACTCCAGTCACCATACACGCATCACACACTCATCACACCCTCATATCACTCCCTATACACTCACCACATACTTATCACACAATTACATACTCATCACTTATTACATGCTTATCACAAACTCACCACATGTTTATTGTATGTTTATCACATGCTTATGATTATACACATCTTACTCATCACATTCTTATTACATGCTTATAACACATGCATCACATGCTTATGCCTATGATACTTATCACACACTCATGACACTCACCATACACTTATAACCACATACTCATCACACATATCATACTTATCAAAGAACCATCACACAATTATCACACACTCATTACACACTCATCACACACTCATCAGACATGTAACATTCAGTACACACCTCAGTTTATACACATCACAGTTTTATACACTCACTATACTCGTGTGTGTGTGTGAGATTGTTAGTAATCCTGGGATAAACTCTTGAACACACCATTACTGCCATCTTGATGACATCAGAATCTGTGTCTTTGCCTGAATCGGTGTATGTTGTGTGTAAATGTATGTGTTTGCGTGTGTGTGTGTATGTGTGAGTGGTTTGGGGTTATATTGGGGTGTATTATGCCTTGTTACTTTTCCAAGACTCCCATCATGCCGTGTGTGTGTGTGTGTGTGTGTGTATATATATACAGTATGTGTTTAGGCTGAAGTTGTTTGTTTGTAGTTGTCATGGTAATGATGTTAGAGGAACTGTAATAGTTTTTACATCTGCGTGCAAGTGTGTGTTTCAGTCTGTGTGTGTGTGTGTATGCATGTCTGTCTGCCTCCGTGTATTTTATATATTAGGATTAAAGTGTAAGATTTAAGCTTACTTTGGTGGACTGGTTAGGATGTAAACACGTTGTGTGGTGTGCAGTGAGTCGACAGATTTTAACTCTGTAGTCCTTCATTATTGAAAAAAATGACCTCAGACTCAGGTTTTGACGGTCGTGCTGGCTATGTGTTAGTGATATATCAGCACAGACCATCTTAGCTGGTGAACTCGTACATTGAAATGAAGTGCACTAAATTGAGTATGAGTCCAGAAAATATGTAGAAAAAAGAAAGCATCATAATGGCGCTCTGGTACAATCTGATATACAAAAAGCAGAATTGAAGTTAAAGTTTTGAATGATGCCACTAGCATTGTGTTATGCTAGCAAGTTATAAGAAAAGATTAACAAACTTCATGACGAACTGAATGCTACTGCTATTGAGATTGAAAAGTTGAAATGGAAGAACGTTGAGAATGAATGAAAAATTATGAAGTTTAGTTATATGTACCTTTTCATTAAAATGAATAAGGTTTTTTTTTTTGTTTATTTTTTATACACTTCCTGCGGCGTGTATTATTTTCGTATAATAGCATGTTCTGAAGTGTGTTATTCCACTTATACCACAATGACACAATTTTTTTATTTATTAATGAATGACACATTGAACTCTTTAATATATACTTACATTTAATGTTTCTTAAACAAAAAAAATCTGTTAACAACCTGTAAAAAAATTATTCAGCTTCAATTACGTGGATCGTCCAACACAAAATTTACTTTTATTAATGATATATAGGATATTGCCTTATGTGTAATGTGACTTACTGTATTACTGACATGTAATCTGTATTTATACTGTATAGTGCATTTGCTGCATAATGCACTTGAATTCCAACTACCAGCTTATGACATCATAATGCACTTTACAGAAGCTGACCAATCAGCTTCACTTAAACTCACACTTAGTAGAACTACACACTCTGTACAATCCTAACACACACTTATTCTATTCACACACAGTGTATCTTTCTTTCTTGCTTGCTTGCTTTTTTTTCTTTCTTGCTTGCTTTCTTTCTCTGTGTCTCTCCTTTTCTCTCTCTCTCTCTCTCTCTCTTTCCCAAGTTTACAGTTTAAGGTATGACATCATGATTCCACTGACATCAGCTGGTTGATACAACCGCTAAATAATTTCCACATTTCACACAACGTGAGAACCACAAACCACCCTTCCATCTCCACATGTGTGTGTGTGTGTGTATGTGTGTGTGTGTGCAGCTCCATATACTGCAAACTCTTTAATATGTCTAAAAAATGAAATATAATCTCTCTCCTAAATACGATTATTTATATATAATCCTTTCATCATAAGAACACACTCAGACATGTGCGCACACACATACACACGCAGACATGTGGAGATGGAAGGGTGGTTTGTGGTTCTCACGTTGTTCTCACACATGCATTCAAAGGCATCAGTTTTGACACATTAGAATAAACTAAAGTAAAATGTGCTAGTATAATTATATTCTCTGCAAAGTGTGCACTCTGGCTGTGTTCAGAAGTTAAAGTACGAATTATTAATACTTCTGAGTCGTGCCAAAACAAACTCATTAAATTGAATCACTGTGAAAATTGAGGGTGTTTTCACACTTGCACGTTTTTCCGAACCCTGAGGTCTTTTGTATCGTGATGTGGTCACGCATTGGAAATTGTTTTCATAAACAGGGTGCGGTCCAGAGACGTGATCTCCGGTCCATCTAAAAAATGTAAGTGACTACAACTCCTAGAAATGCTAAATTATAAAGTAAAGAAACACTAATTCAATATACTGTACATATATGAGTAAAACGATTCAATTCAATTTTATTTGTGTAGCGCTTTTAACAATGGCCATTGTCACAAAGCTGCTTTACAGAAATATGTAAACTCAGGATATGAATTTTAAATTTATGAATTTGTCCCTAATGAGCAAGCCAGAGGCGACGGTGGTGAGGAAAAACTCCCTGAGACGACAGAGGACGAAACCTTGAGAGGAACCAGACTCAAAAGGGAACCCATCCTCATCTGGGTGACACTGGATATTGCGATTATAAATAATTTCCCCTCTATAACTGTATGCTATATAGTCAAAAAGTGCGATTGTATAATCAGGAAATTCATTATAGTTTTCACACAAAGTCTATTTTGTAGAAGTTATCATCTGTTCACTGATAGAGACATGACTGCAAAACTGTTCAGGGCAATTGCAGTCCTAAAGCTATGATGGCAAATCTGTTGGTATCAATTGCAGTTCAAAGCCATCTTCATGGTGTCTAAGTGTATCTTTAGGCTGTCCGTATGGGGCCGTTTTTAGCAGCGGCGAGTGGTTTCCAAGTGAATTTTACACCCGACAATTTTTACTGGACATGCGTTAACAATCCACGGTTCATAAGGAATCCAAAACCCAATTTTCAAGGCTTTCAAATAAGAAAGCAAAGATTTTAACTGTAATGTGACATGTTGTCCCCATGTAATTTTCTATTTGTACAATAAAGACAAACATAAAAATGCATTCCAACTGCCATCTGATGATGTCATAACAGACTTTTGAGCAGCTGACCAATCAGCAGCTTCACTTAAACTCACACTCAATAGAACTACACACTCATTACAATCCTAACACACACTCATTATAACTACACACTCATTACAATCCTAACACACACTCATTATAACTACACACTCATTATAATCCAACACACACTCATTATAACTACACACTCATTACAATCCTAACGCACACTCATTATAACTACACACACTCATTACAATCCTAACACACACTTACTATAGCTACACACTCATTACAATCCTAACACACACTCATTATAACTACACACTCATTACAATCCTAACACACACTCATTATA
>CM075030.1:5840010-5857397 GCA_037576675.1 Pangasius sanitwongsei | reverse complement strand
GCTCTCACAAACCCCCCCCTCCCTCACCCTCCCTCACAATCCCAAAAACACACCCTCGCCCCCCCTGCCCCCCCCCCCCCCCCCCACCACACACACACACACCACACCACACACACACATTCTTGTTATGAATGGTGTCAGGTCCTGCCCCCTTTTCATCTTGTGTACAGTACAGAATGGAGGAATGATGATAATGCTGGGTTATGATTGGCTTCAGAGCTCTATCTCTCTCTCTCTTTCTTTTCTCTATCTTTTTTGTCTCAAGGTGTATAGTCTGACTTTGGACTACATATTTCTAGTGTGACTAAAAATTAATGGAAATATGTGTTTCAAAGCCGGACTATATACCTGGAGGCAAAAAAGATAGAGGAAAAAAAAAAAGAAAGAAAGAAAATTCGATCTCTGTCTCGCTCTCGCTCTCTTTCTTTCTTTTCGCTATCTTTTTCGTCTCCAGGAATATAGGCTTTGGACCACGTATTTCTACCTGATTTACTCTTAATTTATTTGGGTGTTGACCAGTTTTTTGTCTTCTTGCTCTCTTGCTATTACCTTGGTCAAAAATAAACACAACTGCACTGATGTGGGTGGAAAAGGGGCATGGTATCTGAAATCTACAAAAATATATTTTATCCAAAAACAAATTAGAACAAATAACTCACAGGCATTGTACATAGAACCTTGTGTAATGAACAGAATCCTCACATTTTATTGAGACTTAGGGAATACAGCTTAAGTGATATTTTAAGAAAGTGGTTTTCATGCATTTTTGCCACAAATTATTATATTAAAGATATAGGTACATGTCCCACAATGCAGAGAACCTATCCTTAAGTATGGGTACTGAATCAAAATCTTACTTAGGTAAAAATATATTTGAATAATAAAGTTTATTCATTTAGGTTTATTAAATATTCATCTTGGAATCCTTTGTCGCTGAGTGTTCTCCAACAATTCTGGTCATATCTTTGAAGTTTAGTATCTGCAGCATTGAGAAAAGTGCGACGAAAATTCAATTCAATTCACTTTTATTTGTATAGCGCTTTTAACAATGAACATTGTCTCAAAGCAGCTTTACAGAACATAAGAAACAGAAAAACATGCAAACAGAAACAAAACAGAAAATAAGATGAAGGTAATAACAACACCAACGTTTATGTGGTAAAACAATCGACTGTTGGCTGCTGAATGACACAATAGAAAACCCTATTGTCCAGAGATTGCAAGTTTGAATCTCTGCAAAATCCAGTTGTGGCCAGGAGTCCAAGATAGCAAAATTTGTTGTACCATGTCTGTGGGTGGAGGGGATGACAATCACAGGGACACTAGCCAATCATGAAGGCATGTGGGCTCATGTATGTGGAAGAGGGCAGATAGTGCGTGCTCTGAGTGTGTTAAGCTGCACTATGAAAGGGTAACCAGTAAAGATGCATTTGACTGGCTTCACATGTCTCGGAGAAGGCGTATGTTAGCTTTTTCCCTGTCCGGTTGGTAGTGTAGATATCATATGATAGGGTGGGAACTGATCAAAATCAAATTAAGGAGAAGATGTGAGAAGTTTTGTTTGATGTGGACATAAGTCTGATTATATGCCTTAAAAAAACAACCAAACAAAAAAAAACAAATAACTGAGTGGCACAGCAACTGGGCAAGAAAAAAATCTCCAATATAAGGAATAATTTTTTTTTTTCTTGGAAATTTACTTTAAAAAATAAAAATTACTTTAGTATTCAGGCGATCTTACAAAATAGTACTTAGTAACAAACTCCAAATACTCAAGTAGTTTCCACTCCCGATCATAAGTCACACCTATACATAAAGTCTGCGCAGGAATGCCAGCGTCTTTATTGAACACCTCAGCGTTGACGTCAGTGTTGGCGAGTTGCTAAACAAAACCCAGTTCTGGTAACACCACCAAACCATGTAATGTTACAGTTTAAATTTTCTGAAAAGCTGTGTGAGGTGAACATTTTGGGCAGGAAACTTTACCTACTGTGAAACCAATATGATATTTATAGTGCTGTTGAATTCTCGATTCGGATTGGTCAGAAGGTATTGATTCTTTTTCTATAACAGCAGCTCTGACAGTAATGTCAGCTGTAATTCAAACCACAGGTTTATATCTAAGACATTATCGTTTCTGTAATAACAACTCGTTCACAAGGATGTGTATGGTGGTTTAAAAAGTGTTCTTGTTTAACCAAGAAGAATCATTGATATGGTGAAGTTTTCTGTAAGGAGACATTTTATTGGTAACATGACGAAGTCTGTTTGTTTTGTTTTTTAAAATGACTATTTACAGCTGCTATAACATAAGTAACTTACTTCATGGACGTTTCACAGCATTAAATGTAACAATAAGTAATAATAATAATAATAATAATAATAATAATAGTAATAAAAATTACGATGTGTTGTTCTTTAACTCATAAAAAATTGTAATTGTTGACAGATTGCTGTGGTACAAGAGGAGTAAAACACTCTGCTACTGGAAAATATTCAACCTTGGGGTAGTAATGTGGTTGTTGATTAATTTCCTGTAACAGGACACCCCCAAGTGTTTTATTATATAAGAATATCACTACACCGTTGTTCCCTTTTCCTGTGTATATATACACGCCTTTCTCTCAGTCGAGGACATTTCAGGTGAAAGACCCAATAAAAACACACTCCAGTCGAGATGGAGTCAGACTCCAAAACAAATGTGTGTGTGTGTGTGTGTGTGTGTTGGCTAGGTGCACTATTATTCTCATTATTCACACTTACAGGAGGTTTATGACATCATCATTACACCACCATGCTGCAGAGTGCTATTGTTTAACTGATTAAATACACATGTAGTCTCTCTCGCTCTCTCTCTCTCTCACACACACACACACACACACATTCCTTAGTGTTGTGTATATTGTGTTTCTGGAGTAATGTTCCTTAAATGACTCATTTCAATTAGAAAGTGTGTGTGTGTGAGAGAGGGAGAGAGAGAGAGAGAGAAAGATGGAGATTAAAGTTTAAATCCTGAATTGTTGTTCACAAAACCCAGACTTGAGTATCAATGGAAACACTGCTCATGCCAATCAGACAGTCGTAATCTCAGACACACACACACACACAAGAACATGAACAAAACTAAGCCCAACAGTTTAACTGCACAATTTCCAACAGAACAATCGTACAAAAATGCCCACAATCCTTAAACACACCTCCTTCTGTCTCACTCTTTGTCTTTGTTGGCTAAAAAAACTCATTGTAATGGAGCTGCTGAAAACTCTCAGGTTTTTTTTTTTTTAGTGCTTATTAGCATATCATAACAGCAATCTGAAAAAAAAAACCCAAAAACAATAGAACTGGCTTTCCTACTAGCTAGCTAGTTAGCTTTCCTTACTATTTCACATGCTGATGTGTACTCTATGAGTTCTGAGTTCAGTACTCAGGATCAGTACTGCTGTCTCTCCAACAACAGTCATTAATCAGTAGCTGGTCAGCTGTTTGTCCATAAACTAGCATGTTATGCAACTGGGCAAAAATTTATTGACATCTTGTTTTGAAAATTTTGGAAAGTACTGTAAAGAAAACACCACAATAAAATAAAAAAAAAAATACAGGCTGTGTTTAAAAAAACACACACACAACGTTAAACTTTATTTATTTAAGAAAATTAATATAAAATGCTAACATCAATTTAAAACAGGTACTCTTAAAAAAGAGACAAATTTAAACACAGAATTAAAATTTTATTTAATTAGCTAAATTTATTTACCAAAAGGAAATCAGTTTAAAATCAGTTTTAAAACATATATTTTTTAAAAATTGCCAGTTTAAAACACCCCAAATTATGAAATAGCAATCATTTAAAACACCACAATGGATTGACGACACTGCAGTGAGTTTATATTAAATACAATGATTGATGATTGATACACTGAAAGCAGCTAAATATTCCAAACACTGCAATGGATTTAAAATCCTTGGTGTATAACACAAAAATACGTTATACGCACTGCAACAATGCAGACAACTTAAATGCGTTGCAGTAATTTTAAACACTTCAATCTATTTAAACCACCATATTTAATTTTAACACCATAACTGATTTAAAAACAATGCAATCAATAAAAGAACACCGCAATCGTTTTGAAACAATGCGATCTATTTAAAACACCGCAATCATTTTAAAGCACTACAATCAATTTGCAACCTCACGATCGATTTAAAATGTCATTTTTCACACGACCACTTAGCCACAGGCAGGGACAGCAAGGCAGGTGGGAAAATCTGAGCAGATAAGAAACCAACATGACAGCGAGAAGGAGAGCGTTATGTGCATTAGCAGATACTGAGATGGCGAATGAGAACCACTCAACCACACTAGGAACCTGTACTCACAGGCTTTCTGGTTGGTTGATAGCAGGGATGTGAAAGCTCAAAAGAAATGGTACCAGAAGAACCCAACCCTAGTGGAGAAAAAGAGAGGTGAGCAATAGCACAGAGCAATTTGAGGAGTAACTAACAAACAGTTCAGTGAGTTCCAGTGAAAGTAATGCCAAAGAGGGGAAGCCAACTTTAAGCTTGTGGATGTGAGGGAGTTCTATATCGCTTCACCTGAAAATGTTAGAAATGTAAGAACAATACACTCACCGCAGCAGAACAGATGAGAAGACGCTATCGGCAGATTTGGAAGACAGAGTACAGAGTATAACAGTGAGCAAACTAAAAGCTTGGGGGGGCCAGGGAGTTCTTTATGTGTTAGAAGTGTATGAAAAATATACTCACCGCAGCAGAACAGATGAGAGGAAGGACACAAGCAGTTAAGCAGACAGCTCCATATAGAGTTTTAAGGTTTGATGTGTATACAAGGAGAGAAAAAGATGGGGAGAGATACCTGTGTGACAGCAGTATTTATTGCGCCTGACATCACTTCCTAGGTTTGTGAAAGGTCTTGGCATGCGCGCACATGAAGGTATCCAGTGATTCTCACAGCCCCTGGCAGTTAGGAGGGGTGAAATAGAAGTCATTAAAAATTCCACAGTAACAGGTGAGGGTGCTGGAATTTTAACAGCATATAATGTGGCGTGTGCTGCGACATCACACCCGATTGACAGTTAAATCGCTTTTCTTTTAACAGAGAATGTGTGTTGATTACAATGATTACGTGGTTGAATTCTCATATCAAAAGGTGTTGCTTTGCTCTGCCTGTAGTTACGACTCTAACATAAACAATGTTAATATTGATGCGCTAGTTCTGATATGTTATCGTTTCTATAGCAACAACTCATTCACAGGGACTTGTACGGTTGTGCTTTGTTTGTTTAACAAAGAAAAGCGTATGATTGTTGATATGCTGAAGTTTTGTTAGTAAACGTTTATTTAACATTTATGAATGGAGTCTCCAGTGTCAGCGCTTTGTAACAAGTCAGTATGTTCCCTGACACGGGAGCTGGTTCCTGTTATTGATTACATTATAGACAGTCACAGTCGTTCTCTCACCAGCCTTACTCTTTCTCTTTCTTGAAGTTAATAATCCAAAAAAACCCCGCAGTTTGTCATGTTACAGAGAAACCGTAAAGTGTAAACTCCTCTCTCCTGAAGATCGTATGATCGTATGATCCTAACATTAAATGTAACTGTAAAACTCTAAAAAGCGCAATGTGTCATTCATTAATAAAGTAAAATCTCTAATTGTTGGCAAATCACTGTGGTAGAAAATGAATTCTATCAGTACAGTACAAACTAAAAAACACCTAAAAATACTTAGTTTTAAAGTTTTTCTTTGTTTCTCTGTTATTATTATTGTTATTAATTATTATTTAATTATTATTATTATTATTTTTTAGCAGGTGCAGCTACAGTTAAAGGAATTGACAGTCAATATAAAACACAGCAACTGATTCAAAACCTTGAAATCGATTAAATACACTACTGTTCATGAACATGATTTTTTTTTTTAAATAAACACTGAAATTCAAAGTTTAAAATATGATAAAACACTACAAATAATTTAAAATCTAAATAAAACACTGTAATCAATGGAGTTAAAACATCACATTAGAATTATAATATGGCTAAATAAATTTAAAACACCACAACTGATTTAAAACATTGCACTCAATTAAAAAAAAATTTAAACTAGAGTTGGTCCAATACTGAGGTGCATCGGATATCGGAGAAAAAAAAATGTAATTCAATCTGATTATGTAAAGCTTTATCCTTTATACTTTCTATACTCTATTTTTTTATATTAGCATTGTAGTTTAGCTGACTTTTAAAAAGCTAGTGTGTAATTTAAGGCACAAATGCAATTAGTCAAGACCTGTTTATGTGATTTCTGACACTTTTATGTATTTAAAAAAAAAAAAGGAAAAAGGTTTTGTTTTAAAGCAAGTGTGGTGGTGTTTTTTTTCTAATAGCTTGTGATGTTTTTAATAGAGACGGCACAATGCCACTTTTTCTTTTCTGATAATGACACTGATACTGAAACCTTGAGTATGAGCTGACATCAATACCAATCCGATATTTTTTCTTTAAAAACTAAATAAACTTTAAAAGGATATTTTAAGATTTTTTTTGGAATCATTTCACAAAAAATACAGTAAGTGTTGTCTTAAATTACACACACACACACACACACACACGAGGTAAAGTTTATCTCCAGCAGGCCTCAGCAGCTTTTAATTACAGTAAACAAGCAGTGCTCATTAACACACCCTCAACGTCTCATTCTCTGAAGAACCTGTTTCACTTCTGCTGTGTCCACAGGTGTGTAAGATGTGTATCAGATCTATCAGGGGATCTCATCACACACACACACACACACACACATCTACCCGCCCGCATTCCCTGTCCTGATAAGAGCGACACATTCACTGCCTATAGCAAGTCACAGTGAGTTTGCCTCCAGAGTGTGTAGTTACATCATTGTTGTGTGTGTGTGTGTGTGTGTGTGTAAAGTTAATTTCACTCATTGAACTTTAACCTTTTCTCCTTAAGGTACTTTCCTATAGTTTTGTTTCTCTCTTCCTCTTGGAATAGAAATGTTTAATTTGGATGGATCAGTTTTAAATTTAAACTGTGTCATAATTTTACAAAAGTATTTTAAAGATATGGGCCACAATGGAAAAAAGCAGACAGGACTTGAGCACATCTATGTATTGGCTTCTGAAAGAGCCAGTTTCAAAGGGTGCACAATGAGAACGAACTTTACCAACTGACATCTTGCTAAATAAAAGAGCGATGAATGTACAAAACCTTATGGATTTGGCTGGGAGCAATATGGACGATTCTGAGTCAGTTGCAAGAAGATTAGAAATCCGATCTATCCATGTATTGGAGCAGACTCTGAGAAAGTTTTGGAGAGCACTAACTGAAACAGAAAGAGAACTTCTGACAAAGTGGTCCAATGGACAAACAATACCTGATGAGTCTGATACCTTCCCCAAGCTACATATCAGACCTAGGCTAACAGAGAGTGAAGAGTCAGCTACCTCACAGGACTTGGGAATTAGTGGAGTTTGGATGGATATGGATTCTGCTCAGGGGAAAATGTTTTACAAGGCCTGTGTCAAAGTTTTAAATCATGAAAAGATAAGAAATAGATCAGATACACCTTGGAGGGATTATTTTAAGGTACAGTCAACAATAAAACCTGCATGGAGGCTGCTCTATAAACCACCGTTGACGAAAAATGCTGGTGATTTACACTGGAGAGTTCTGCCTGGTATTGTTGCACTGAATGCTTTTGTGTCCATCTTCAACCCCACAGTTTCAGACAAATGTCCTTTTTGTTTTTTTCAGAGAAACCATTTTTCATTGTTTCTTAAATTGTGAAAGATTACGAAAATTGTTTCATATGCTGAACACCCTGTTAATAGCTTCTGGGGAATGGATTAGTGAGCAGATGTTTATTTTTGGCTGTTCATATGGTAAAGCAAAAAAGAAAAAAGGTCGGCTAATTAATTTTCTTTTTGGACAGGCAAAGTTGGCCATTTATTTCAGCAGAAAAAAAAATAGAAGGAATTTTCAACTGTGATTGTTTACCAGTAGTCAAGTGTTTGGTCAAAGCAAGGATAATGATGGAATATAAATACTATGTTAAAATGGAAACATGTAAAAGTATATGGGACTTTAAAGCAGTTTTCTCCTCTCTAAATTATGGAAAAATAACGTGTAAATGGATTTGGATAAAGAAGTGAAAATAATGTAAAGAACTTGTATGAAAGAAAAATGGTTTTAATATTGTTAAAAATCAAATCAATCTCTCTCTCTCTCTCCCTCCCTCTAAATGTTTTTTCCCTTTTTTCTGTCTTTCTCTTTCCCTCTAAATGTCTGGGATTTTTTTCTTTTTCTATATGTACCTATCTTTCTCTTTTGTCTCTGTCTGTCTCTCTCCCTCTATTTGTCTGTTTTTCTCCCTTTTTTCTCTGTCTGTCTGTCTGTCTGTCTGACTGATTTCTTCTTTCTCTCTGTCTGTCTTCTCTTATATGTCTGTCTCTTTCCTTTTCTCTTTTTCTCAGTCTGTCTCCCTCTGTATGTCTGTATGTCCCTCTTCTCTCTTTGTCCGTCTGTCTCCATGTAAAAGTCTCTCTCTCTGTCTGTCTCTCTCTCTCTCTCCCTCTGTCTCTCTCTCCCCCTGTGTGCAGTGTGCAGAGGGGGCGGGGCGAGGGGCGGGGCATGTCTCTCTCCGTGCACGTGCAGCAGGTTTTCGTTTTAGAGAAGTCCCCGCGCGCGGCCGCTCGCGAGTTCGAGACGCAGGACTGAACGGCAACTTTTTATTATCTCTTCTGTCCGCGCGCACCGGCGCCGAGGGAAATTATACAAACCGGAAATAATTCACACTGCAGATTGCAAGCATCAGACGCGGAGACTCCTACTGGACTAAACACACACACACACCGAATCTGTGCGTACTCAATATTTTGCTGCTTAACTTGGCCCGGTTCCGTTTGCTCTCACGCGCCGCATCATACACTCACATACATACGCGCGCCGTCAGGTGCTAGTGAGGGACGCGCGCGCGCACACACACACACGCACAGTCAAGTGCGAGGATGACAGATGCACGCGGGCGGCAGGACTCTTCCCCGTGAGCTCGCGACTGAAAAGCGGAATCCTCGCTCTCCGTTGCTGCGCTCGCGCGTGTGCGTGCGTGTGAGTTGTGTTATTGCGAGTAGTGAGTTGGACGGCGCGAGCGTGCCGTAGGTGCGTGTACTCCGCTTTGCAGGATTATTCAACTTTTCCCCCTATTTTTTTTTAAATCGCGGCAACGTATTTGGACCGACTGACCGACCCACCGAGCGACCGTCTCTCTCTCTCTCTCTCTCTCTTACACACACACACACACACTGTGCAGCGGGACCGTGAGATCATCCGGCCGCTCTGAGGAACTTCATCTCCGCCAGGACACAGGAGAAGAAGAAGAAAAAGGAGAGAGAGAAAAAACAGACAAGAGAGTGAGGGGAAAAAGGAATAAAGAGCGGAAAGATGTGCGCGTTGAGCGCGGCGGTGTGTTTGGCGGCGGTGCTCGCGCTTCTCGGGGTCGGTGGGTCGCACGCGCAGCTCTGCCCGGCTCAGTGCTCGTGCGTCGGGACCACCGTGGACTGTCACGCGCAGGGACTGCGGAGCGTTCCGCGAGACATCCCGCGCAGCACCGAGCGACTGTGAGTGCCTTTATTATTATTATTATTATTATTATTATTATTATTACTGTAAAGCTCACATTGTGCCCACGTGACCTAATCTTATTAGCTATTTAATTGTATCTGTATATCTATACCTATATCTATCTATCTATCTATCTATCTATCTATCTATCTATATATATATAATTTTTTTTCCTGTTAGTTTAATTTAATTATTGATTGCTCCATTCTTTTATTATTATTATTATTATTATTATTATTATTATGTAGTTACACTTACTTCTTTATATTAAGTTTTTTATTACTTTTTAATTAGCCAGTTTATTGCATAACTAGGTATTTGCTGTCGTACCCACTCTGTCCTCATATGGTGACATCACCTCCCCCCACCGCCCCCCCCCCCCCCCAAAAAAAAATCCTGTTTTAAGTGTCCATAGTTATCTGGTGGTCATGATTAAAATTAATTAAAAGGAAAATTAATTCATTAAAAGTTAAGTGTTTTTCATTAAATCTCAATATTTCATTATTATAATTAATTGTTCATTTTTATTACACTTCTGTGCACACTGAAACACTTCTTTGTGTACAAAAATTAACTTTTTAATTTAAATTTTATTTAAATATATGCCACACACTGATTTTTTAGTGCGAGGGTTTTTATTTGCTATTTTTAATTTATTAGCTATAATTAGTAAGTACTTACATGTATAGACTTACTGAGTTATTTTCATTAATGGTGTTTATTGCTTGTGCAATAACATATGTAATATAATAATAATAATAATAATAATAATATTTCTCACTGGAATTCTCAGTGACCTTTGACCTCTAACATGCCTAGATTCCAGGGGGAGGTGGTGATACAGGTCATGGTAAGAGTTAAAATGAACAGTGAGTTACATAAAGAGTTAGCTGCATGTCCCAAATCGCACACAGTTCACTATCTAGTGCACTCATGTGTTCATTCTCCATTCTGTAGTAGCAGAGAAGATCCAGCGCCCTCATGAATTCCCATGATGCACTGCAACAGGTTAACATCCGAACAGTGTGTTCAGAATCCCCTTAATGCACAGCAGGGAATAGGGAGCGAGACAGGATTTGGATCCAACCCCAAAGTCTAATCTAGCTGTAATTCTGTATAAAGATAAATGTGTGTGACCTGAATTCCATTCCGTGTGTGTGTGTGTGTTTGTGTGTGTCTGTGTGTGTGTGTAGTGACCTCAACAACAACAATCTGACCAAAATCACGAAGGCTGACTTTGCAGGCCTCCGAAATCTCCGAGTGCTGTGAGTATAAGCAAACGCACACACAACAACAACAACAACAAACACATTACAAATCATGTGCTGATACTGAGTGTCATCGTTACATAATATTATCCCATTATTATTACTATTATTATTATGTAGTTGCGTGTTGTGTTATTGTGACTCCATATTTATTAGTATTTGTTCTCAAGGGGTGGTATTTCTCTCAGAAGACACTTTAAAATAGGGACCCTTAGAGGGCAAAGTGACAAATAGAGAGACCGAATATATATATATATATATATTTATATATATATAGATATATATAGATAGATAGATAGATATATAGAGAGAGAGAGTAACAAACCAAGAGAATTTTATAGAGCTATATAGAGATACATGTCCATATACATGCACCAAACGAATGTGAGGGAGATAAACGGAAAGAAAGACAGGTGTAGAGAGAGAGAGAGAGCGGGAAATAGAATAAAACAGAATGAAGCAGAGCACAAGCTTGCTGCCTATCTAGGTGCCCTTCTCCCAGTGCACATTGAAGTGAACATGTCATATTATATTATATATTATATTATATAATATAGTGTGTGTTGAGCTGATTCCCAGTACACATATATTCTAAAGTGCTGCACTCTCCACTGGACAGTGTGTGTGAGTGTGTGTGTGAGAGAGAGAGAGAGAGAATAAGACTAAAAGAGACTGAGAAATAAAGGAAAAGTACATAATCAGACAAAAAGAGAGACACTGCGAGAAACTGGGGAATAATAACAATTATTGAAATGAAACAGAATGAGAAGAGAGAAAATAGGCAGAGAGAGCAACAGATGGAAAAAGACAGAGAAAAGGCGAGTGAGAGAAAAATAGACAGAGAAATAGACAGCAAGATACAGAAACATAGAGAGACAGAAGGACAGGGATAGACCGAATGCAAGAAAGATACACAAAGAGTGAGAAACAGAGAGACAGAAAGAGAGAAAGAAAAAAGAAGACAGAATATGAAGAGAGAAAGTGGATATATAAAGAGAGAGCGAGAGCGACAGAGTGAGCAGCAGAAAGAAAAGAGAAACAGACGAAGAGAAAGAGAGACAGATAAACACAAGAGAAAAAGTAAGACTGTATAAGAAAAGAGAGACACAGAAGGAAAAAGGAGACTGCACTAAAAGAGGAAAAAAGCCAGAGAAAGCAATAGACAGAAAAAGAAGACAGATACAGACAGACAGAACAGATAAATGGACAAAATGGACAAGAATTAGAGAGAAAGAACGAGAAGGAGAGAAAAAGAGACAGGATAAGAGAAAAGTGAGACAGTGTGAGAATTAAAAAAGAGAGAAACAGAGAGACAGCAACAGAGAAAGAAAAAAACATGAAAGAAAAAGTAAAACAGCATAAGAAAAGAAAAACAGAGAGAGACAAAGAAAAAGAGACATAATGAGATAAGAGAAAACTAGACAGAGCGAGAGAGAGAGAGCAACAGACAGGAAACGAAAGACAGACAGATAAACATGAGAGGAAAGTGTAAGACAGTACAAGAAAAGAGAGAGACAGAAAGAAAAAAAGAGACAAACAGAGAGACAGAAAAATAGGCAAAAAGAGATAGAATCAGAGAGGGACAGAAGGAAAAGGAGAGACAGAATAAGACAAAAAGTGAGACAGAATGCAAGAAAGACTAAATGAGAGAGAGAGAGAAAGAAAGAGAAACCGGAGAGAAAAGAAAGAGAGAGACAGAAAGAAAAAATGAGACAGAATGAGAAGAGAGAAAAATAGAGAGAAACAGAGAGAGAGAGACAGTGAGCTGGAAAAGAGAGAACTAAAGGCAAATATAATAAGTCCATGATTGTGTAAATGATCCTCACACACACACACACACACCCTTATATGTAAAAGCGTCTGTTATCGGAATGTGACCTGTGTGTGTGTGTGTGTGTGTGTGCGTGTGTGTGTTAGACAGGGGTGTACAGTGTGATCATGTAAGAACAAGTTTACCCACCTAGTTCTGGATTAGAGTTTCACAAAGCACCTATTTAATCCCGTCTCACTCTCTTCCTTTCTGTCTTTCTTCCTCTCTCTCTGTCACACACTCTGTCTCTCACTTTCTGTCTCTCTCTCTCTCTTTCTCTCTCTCTCGTGTGCTTTTTGTCTCGCTCTTTCACACTTTATCTCTCTCTCTCTCTCTCGCTTTCTGTCTCGCTGTCTCTGTCTCTTATGAATGAACATGTTGAGTCGTTCATTCATTTCTTCAATAAAGAAACTCACAGTGAGGCTCAAAGCGACTCATTATATTAGTGTGTGTGTGTGTGTGTGTGTGTGTGTGTGCGCGCGCAGTGATGGTAAACCAGGTCGTCTTGGCTCAGTGCCAGAGTGCTGAAATAACTGCACTGTAACTGTGAGCTACACGACCACACACACACACACACACACACACACACACAGTACAGCTTTATGACGTGCAGGTTCATGTGCAGTGTTCTCATGTTACCTAAGTCAGAGGTTAAGCAGCGAGTGGTTAGGGATTTAGGGTGAAAGGTTTAGCGCTGAGGCCTTAAGGTTTAGGGTTTAAGGCTTTAGGATTAAGGGTTTAAGCTTATGAGGCTAGGGTTTAGGGTTAAAGGTTAAGGGTTAGGCGTTTACAGTTAAGGCTATAGTGGTAAGGGGTGAGAATTTGGCTATATGGTTAAGCCTTTAGGGATAAGGTTTAAGGGTTTAGGGTTAAAGGGCCAATGCCTATGTTTAAGACGTTATATCTTAACGCTAAAGGGAATAAGGGGATAGGGGATAGGTTAAGGGATTAGGACGAGTGTTAGCATTAAGGAGATAAGCATTGAAATTTAAGTGGTAATAATTTAGGGAATGGGGTATAGAGTTAAGGTATAGGGTTAAAATGAGTAGGTTGTATGCATCAGTGATAGGGGTAAAGGGTTTAGGGTTAAAGGGCTAGTGCCTAGGGTTAAGCTTACTGTATAGTGTTACAGCTTAAGAGGATAAGGGGATAGTTTAAGGGAATTGGACTAGTGTTAGTGTTAAGGGTTTAGGGCTAGGTTAAGGGTTTAATGGGGTTTATTGTTAGGGTACTAGGGCTGTCATTTAGGGTTTATTGTTAAGGGTTTAGGGGCTAAGGCGTAGAGCTAAAGCTTTAGGGAAAAGATTTAATGCTAAGGGGCAACGACAAAGGGGTTTGGTTTCAGTATTAACAATTTAGGGTTAAAAGGCTAGGGTTAATGAATTAGGGATGGAGTTAAGGGGTTAGGGTTAAAGGGGATAGATTAAGGGAATAGGACTAGTGTCAGGGTTAAGGGTTTAGGGCTCGGTTGAGGGGTCAGTGTTTGGGTACTTAGGTTTAGAGTTTAGGGCTAAGGGGCTAGGGGTTTAGGGTAAGGATTTTAGGATTAATAATAACGTAGGGGTTTATTATTATATATAGAGTTAAGAGGCTAGGGTTTATTCTCAAGGGATTAGGATTAGGGCTTGACAATTAGAATTAGGCTTAAAGCTTTATAGTTAATAACAAATTACTAAGCAAGTAAATAATAAATTATTTGTGTGTTATTGTATGTGTTGTTATTATATGTGGACACACAGTATGTGTATGTGTTTCTCAGACACCTGATGGAGAACAGGATCAGTGTAATTGAACGAGGAGCATTTCAAGACCTGAAGGAGCTGGAGAGACTGTGAGTCTCACACAAACACACACACACACACACACACACACAGGTTGAACTTCCAAATATGAATGCCCTGTCTGTCACCCACAGACCTGTGTATGATCTGTTCAGAACATTTCTCTCTCTCTCTCTCTCTCTCTCTCTCTCTCTGTGTGTGTGTGTGTGTGTTTGCTCTCACCCATTCGCGGTGTGTTGTGGGTTTGTGCGTAATATGGGTTAGTGTGTGTTGTGGTCGGGAGAATTTGATGGAGAGACATTGTTGTCTGACAGCCAAGTCAGCCCTAGGGAACACACACACACAGCAGCTCGTTTAGAGAGTGACAGTGGAAACTGGAATTACGCTCTTAAAGCTTTTACTCCCCCCGTTTCCCCGCTGGGTAACTCCCCCCTGCACATTCCTTCGCGTATACACACACACACCGAGGGATTGCTTATCTTCGAGTGCGTGAATCGGGTGTGGTATGTGATGCTAGTTTATATTTACTACATTAAATGCAGACAGACAGATACATAAATAGGTAGATATACAGACAGATCTACTGCTCAGTTCAGCACACAGCCGATTGCGTCAACACTGCATGGGAAGTGTGGCTTTCCTAAACGCGTCTTTGGAACAAATACAGCACTTAAATTTTTTGTAGCCATGTGGCTTTATTACTCATCACTCATCCTGTAATTATTCCAGAGCAGTGCGTTTGTCAGTGCGCTTCTCTTGGCAGAGCTCCTTCTGCTAAATTACACCACCTGCTTGTAAAAATACAAATTAAAAGCACATAAGACACAATACACACATACTGCATGTCAAATGTTTTTGAACCACTGGACATAATTATGTTTTATTACAGTTTAATTGCTATTATTGCTGCAGAACAAACACAGTGGTGCAGAACAGTAATTAAATAACAAAAACTAAATCAGTGTGGAATTTATTAACACAAATGCGACTACAAATGAGTGTTTTATTAAAGGGAGGTGAACTCGGAGTATAAAGCTTTTAAACGTATAGATACAACGCTCATAGACAGCACTAGTATTTAATTTTTTTTTTTTTTATCATACAACAGTACCAACGGTGGAGGGTGAAGGCTATCACGTGCTTCCTCTGAGACACATCAAGCCAGCCAACTGCATTTTTTTTAAACTGCTGCATCACAGGGCGGTGTAACAAGTTCAGAGGAAAGTGCTATTCACCCTCTTCTGCTTACATGAGCTCACAGACACTTACGATTGGCTAGTTTCGCTCAGACAGAGGAGACAGCGTATGCCCCTTCCACCTACCGAACACAGCCAATTACCCTCTTTTGACTCCCAGCATTGTCAGGATTCGAGCTCACAATGTCAGTGCTGATAGACTGAAAGCTTTTCTGCTGACAGCGCTGATATTGACTGCGAAACTTATCCTTGTGGTGCCTAAAGTGCCATATTAGGCTGATTTACTTACACTATATGGCCAAAAGTATGTGGACACCTGACTTTCACACCCATATGTGATTCTTCTCCAGACTGTTACAACAAAGTTGGAATCACACAATTATATAGAATGTCTTTATATTTCCCTTCACTGGAGCTAAGAGATCCAAACATGTTCCAGCATGACAATGCCCCTGTGCACAAAGCGAGCTCCATGAAGACATGGTTTGAGAAGGTTGGATTGGGAAGACCTCGAGTGTCCTGCAGAGAGCCCTGACCTCAACATTTACATTTACGGCATTTGGCAGACACCCTTATCCAGAGCGACTTACAATTATCTTATTTATACAACTGAGCAGTTGAGGGTTAAAGGCCTTGCTCAAGGGCCCAGCAGTAGCAGCTTGGCGGTGCTGGGATTTGAACTCTCAACCTTCAGGAGTCCAAGGTCTTAACCACTGAGTTACCACTTCCCACCTAACACCTTTGAGATGAACTGGAACACTGACTGCGCCCGAGACCTCCTCGCCCAACATCAATGCCTGACCTCACTAATGCTCTTGTAGCTGAATGAACACAAATCCCCACAGCCACGCCCCAAAATCTAGTGGCAAGCCTTCTCAGAAGAGTGGAGCTTATTTTAACAGCATCCCTGAATTGGGATGTTCAACACACACATTTGAGTGTAATGGTCAGGTCCACAAACCTTTTACATTTACATCTACGTTTATGGCATTTGGTAGACGTCCTTACCAGAGCGACTTACAAAAGTGCTTTGAAGTCTCTATCAATAAATACATTCTGATACTGGTTCACTAGGTCACAAACTAAGAATACCATCAGTCCAAAAACTCTGTTGGGGAGGTAATATAGTAACAAGCACTCAGACAATACAAAGTTTTTTTTTTAAGTGCTTATTTAAGTACTTTAGGAAGAGGTAAGTCTTTAAACGTCGTTTGAAGACTGCAAGTGACTCAGCTGTTCGGACATCTAGGCGAAGTTCATTCTACCACCTCGGTGCCAGAACAGTCTCGATGCCAGTCTTCCTTGTACCCTGAGAGATGGTGGGACCAGTCGAGCAGTGCTAGAGGATCGGAGGGAGCTTGGTGCAGTGCGGGATGTCCATATATTTACCATATAGTCTATATCTATTTCTTGGTAATATTGTCACATTGTAGAGTATTAAATATTCTAAAATATAGGCTTTTTTGAAACTTTTGACTGGCACATATCATATGAAAAGTTAAACTGATAAAATTCTGTTTTATTATCTTGTCTCTATCATTTTCGCTTTCCACTTAGTCCATGACTGAGCTGTTCTGTTGATAGCGCTCTTCGCTTTTT
Source organism: Pangasius sanitwongsei (assembly GCA_037576675.1). Taxonomy (NCBI): domain Eukaryota; kingdom Metazoa; phylum Chordata; class Actinopteri; order Siluriformes; family Pangasiidae; genus Pangasius; species Pangasius sanitwongsei. Next base: position 5,840,092 of record CM075030.1, on the reverse strand, counting down.
ACAGTGAAAATAACAGCTGTGTATACAACATTATAATGTATGTATATATATATATATATATATATATATATATATATATATA
>CM075030.1:5812109-5831550 GCA_037576675.1 Pangasius sanitwongsei | reverse complement strand
ACGTGTTACCCAACATCCTGCTACACTACATCCATCTACACGTGTTACCCAACATCCTGCTACACTACATCCATCTACACGTGTTACCCAACATCCTGCTACACTACATCCATCTATACGTGTTACCCAACATCCTGCTACACTACATCCATCTACACGTGTTACCCAACATCCTGCTACACTACATCCATCTACACGTGTTACCCAACATCCTGCTACACTACATCCTGCTAAACTATGTCCTGCTAAAATACATCCAGCTATACAACATGCATTACATAACGTCCTGCTAAACAACATCCAACTACACAATGTCCTGCTAAACTATATGCAACCACATGCATCCTATACACTATCCATCTACACAATATCCTTACTCACGTCCTGCTATACAACATTCTAAACCCAGCTACACAGTATCCAGCCACACAACAGTCTAAACATCCTTTTACACAATACCCAGCTACACAACATCCTGTTACACAACATCTAGATACACTGCATCTATCTTTGTACATGCTATCCAGCTACACAACATCAAAGTACACAACATAGAGTTAGAAAAAACATTTGAGAACACATCTTTTTCCATGACCTTCAACTACACAACAGTCAAGTATACAACTCTCAGGTACACAGTATTAGTCTACACAACAATAAACTACACAACATCCATAACATCCTGTAAGCAACTTTTTGCTACACCGCATCTATTCTTCTACACAATTACACATTACACTTACAGTTAAGGGGGCTGGAGGAGATGGGTTTGGGGTGTGTGTGTGTGTGTGTATTTGTGTGAACTCTGCTCAGAGAGACAATCTCACTTTCATTTAATCCTCACAACAAATGCTCAACAAGCTGAACTGTTTACCTCAGTGTGTGTGTGTGTCTGTGTGTGTGCGCATGTTTGTGTGTGTGTGCTTACTGAGCCCAGCGTTTCCTAGGTCACGGGGCTGGAGAGGGTCCGGCTTTTGTCTGCAGAGTGGACGCTTAACCTCAGTCGTGTCGGCTCACAAGACACACTCGCGCATACACACACACACACACACACACACACTTCGTCTAAGCCCTGTCTGTTCACACGAGTTGGTGGGAAAAGGTCTGGAATTAAAGAGAGAGGAGAGAAGTGCTGCCTGATGCATTATGAGGAGTGTGTGTGTGTGTGTGTGTGTGTCTTTTCTAATTTCCTTCATAATCAGATTTTAATGAAGACAGTGTTTATAGCCTGTTGCCATAGTTACTATTTGACCTGTAGTAGAAAGGCTGCTAGTTGTCAGATGTGTGTGTGTGTGTGTGTGTGTGTACGTGTGCGCGTGTGCATGTAAATCCTCTTTGAAGATCAGAAGGTCATTGTGAGGAATTCAGAAGTGGAGCTCAGAGAGGTTTTAGAGCTGCAGACATTCTCAAAACAGAAAAGGAGACAAGAGCAGGAAGTGACATCATTACAGGAGACTGAAGCTAAGTGTGTGTTCTCACTGAAGCTGTGTGTGTGTGTGTGTGTGTGTGTGTGTGTGAATGAGGCTCTGACTAAGGATGGGCAATATTGATGCTTGTAAATACTTGGAAATGGATACTGATACTGATACATGTTCTGTTAACAACACGTATATTGATGCTGACACTCCTACTGATGCTATTGTAGATGCTGGTACTTGTACTAATACCAGAAATCATGTATTTAATCTTCTACCAATATTTACATAGAAGTATGTACGCTATATATATGTATAGAATGTATAGAAGATGTATAGAAGATGACACCACCCCTAGCCACTGGGCACTGAGGGCTGACTGAAAGGTTTGACAAGGATGAAAATGATGTAAATCTCATACTGCGGCCTTTACACTAGGGCAGTAGTCAAGACCACCATTGTCAAGTCCAAGGACCAGCTGAGGTCAGGTCAAGACTGAGTTGAAACAAAGTCAAGAATGATTCCAAATGAAAGCGAGACTGAGGAGACAGAAAATCATCAAATTCTTTTCAAGGACAAGCCTTTACTTCAACAAATTGGGTACATTTGCACCGATGATTGGACTGTTTTCTACACTCCCAGAAAAGTACTTTTCCAAGAGTACATCTTTTGTACTTTTAGTATGTGTCTTTTACTTGAGTGCATGTGGTATACCTTTATTTCACATTTAGAGTAAAGCTTTAAGGGCATATCAGTGGTCCTCAAGACCTTAAATTACTATAATAATGGAAGATGGAAGATACATACTGAAGGTACAAAATATGTATGTATGCTTGATGATACCACACCAGTGACAAGTACAGTTTGCTAGCTTCATTTCTGATTCTGAGTGCAGAAGAAGGAATTCCTTCATGTAAATTTTTGTGCATTCGAAAAGAAAAGACAACACAAACATTATTTTTCCAAACTCTCAGTCGAGACCAAGATTGTATTTAGCAAGACCAATGCCCAAGACAGACAAGTCTATGTTAATACAATAGAAAACATCTCAAGACATCTCCTACAGCCCTACTTCACACTCAGCAGATTTCAACCCGATGTTAAATTTTGGAATGACATGTTAGACAGCACTGTCCACCACCATCATCAAAACACCAACTGAGGGAATATCTTCCCTCTTGTAGGAGAATTTAAGTTGTTCTGGTGACTTGTAGTGGCCTAATAATATTAAAAAAAAAAGCTCTCAACGATGGTCGGTATACTCCGCAAAAAGATTGGTAAATTGTACTTTTAGATTTTTTTAGTAGGTGTTGATTCAGATATCAAGGAGCTGAACCAAATAAGTTGTAACTAATGTGGTAAAGGTTTACACTACAATGGACACCAATCAGGATCATTAATTCATTCATTCATCTATCTTCAGAGCCTGCCTTTTATTTGATTATATTTTGGGAAATTTACTCAACTAAGTCCATTAGAAAATATTACAGAAGGTGGAAAGAGAAACAACTGCTCAAACAGATGGGATTGAACAAAAGACTATTAAAAAAGAGAGAGATGTTTGAAGACAGCCAGGGACGTGGCTGTTGGGGGTGCCAAGGAAAGTTCCCCATTTGGGCACCAAAAAAAGGCAGGTCGAGTTGATCTTTATTTGTGGCTCGAAAGGCTTGAGTGCTGTGATCTAAACATTGCATCTTGTCAAAGTGGCTGGTCCATTTTTGGCTTTGTAAGTTTGTTCGTTTTTTGGTTTTACTGGAAGTCACTGAAGGGAACACAGTAGTAGAGTGACATAGGCTGCTGCATGCTGGATCAGTTGCAAGGACATAATGGTATGTCCAGAAAGACCAGCCAGGAGCGAGCTGTAGTAATCAAGTCTCAATATAAAGACAGACGTAACAAGCACCTGAGGGAAAAGGGTACATAACCAAGAAAGGTCTAAAATATGACCAACCATAGAAATCGTTCAACATTGTACTGAGGTTTCATGCATTTTCTAATAGAGTGATCAAAAAGTCTTGAAGAAGATGCCCAAGCCATGGAGTGTGGATTTCTAGCAATGTAGTCATCAGCTTTAGATGATGAACTGTGACTTATGATGAGGTGCCTGCCAAACAAGCCAAGATATAATTAACAACCTGTTGGTGAGAAGGAAAGGATCAGTTAAATGTCATCAGCGTAACTCTGGTAGAAGCCGTGTGGGGATATTGCATCATCACATGAGTAAGTACAGGGGGTAGAGCAAAGAGGACTGAGTACTGAGCCTTTACAGACGCCAGTGGAGAATCTGTAGGAAGCAGTCGTGGATTCTCTCCATGTCACCTGATATGAGCGCCCCTTCAGGTAAGACGCAAATCACTGCCATGCTGAGCCAGTCATTCCAAAGATGAGGAAGGACATGAGGATACTGTGGTTGTTAACTGGGTCAAAGACTGCCAATGGGTCAGGAAAGATCAGGATTGATGACAGCAAAAGGGCAGGCTCTCTGGAGAGTGCTGGTTTGGAACCAGACTAGTCGGGATTTTGGAGCCTGTTTTCACTGAGAAAGAAAGACAATGGTTTGTACGTAGATAGTGCGTTTGAGGATTTTTGAAAAAAAAAGCAAACAAAAAAAAAAAGGTTGAACGTGAGAGGGGATTAATGTGGGTGTATTTCAGAATTGGGACCAGCATGACAATACTAAAGGCAGTCTATATAACCTTTAAGATTTTGAAGGTTGTGGCCTTTAAGATTTGGAAGAATGTGCTGTGGGCGGAGCAACTGAGACTGAGACAAATCAGCCATTTGTGATGTTTCTGATAAAGTGGAGCTTGTGGCAATCTAGTGCATTATGAATGTAATGTTAGGATTACCAGGGTTAATAAGAGTAGAGGCAAACTAGGGGGCACACAACCTGGGTGCTAAGCTAGCTAACATAGCTAATGTTGGTGTTAAACAAAGCCCCCCCCCTCCACATTTTGGTAATTTGTCAATTCCCATCCATTAGCCAGCTCTCCCCAGATCTTTAAAGCTGCTGCTCAAGGTGCATCACAGGACAACGTAACATACTCAGGAAGAAAAAAAAATCTACCCTCTTCTGCATACATGAGCTCACAAAAGCCTGTGATCGGCTAGTTTCTCTGTGATTGGCGCTATTGGTTAGCGTATACAATCCCTCCCATCCGGAGAACACAGACAGTTTTGCTTTCTTGGCTATAGATGGCTGTGGCATCTTTGGGATTCAAACTCAAACTTGTGCCACACAGGAGTTCTGAGCAAGGGTTTAGTAATAAGTTTTGAGAATACGATAATGCAAAACTAGACTCCCACTTCTGCAAACTAGTTTACTAGCTGTTAACTAGCCAACTAGCTACTAAACATGGCAAAAAATAATGGAGATATTTGGAAATATATTCGTGCATATTAATGGAGACTGGTTTTTAACAAGGGTATGTACAGGGTAAGGATGTTCCTAGAACATTTGAATAGTGTCTTGGGAATTAAACACACATGAAACAGCTTATTATCATACTTACTGTATTGGTTTAAAGTGGGGTTTAGAACTTGACAAAAGTCAGAGGAGGTAGAGGTATTGAAGCAGACCTAATAGGATATTACGGTCTCCAAGGAAAGCTAGTGGAGTCTCATTGACTGGAAAGAGACTCAGGAGGATATTCAGCTCATCTATGAAGGTCCCCAGGAGATGAGGTGGGGATAAGGGACAAAGTGAAGTGAAGTGGAGAAATGGGGAAGGTTATGGCCACCATGCCGCTGTCGCCTCTACTGATACTTGTTCTAACAACAAATCAGGTACTGATCGGCCTATCCAGCTTTTTTTTTTTAATTAATACTAATGCTGTAGGGCTGTATGATAATGGCTTAAATGATAATCATGATTATTTTTGAAAAAAAGCAGGGAACAAAGCACATTTTCATAGGCAGATACACCACTTGAATGGAGGCTTGTGATTTATGATTTTCCCGAGCAAAATAAACACAGACATTTAACATTTAACCAATCAGCTAACTTAAGCTAAGCAAACAAATATTACTGTTACTTAATTAATTGATAAAGGTATAAATTGTAACCATCATTAAAGTATGATGCCAAATACAAAGGCTGGGATGTAAACGTTTGTATGTGTTTAAAGAGTTTTTGTAGACAGGAAGTGGATATCAGAACAAACAGGAAATATATGTCACTGCAGACAGGAAGAGTGTGTCAGTACAGCCAGGAAGTGTGTGTAACGGCAGATAGGAAGTATGTGTCACTACAGACAGGAAATGTGTGTTACAGCAGAGAGGAAGTGTGTTGCATGTGTTGCAGTAGATAGGAAATGTGAGCCGCTACAGACACTGTGTGTGTGTGTGTGTGTGTACAGGAAGTGCTTCACTGCAGATAGGAAGCGTGTGTTACAGCAGATATGAAGCGGGTGTTTTGTGTTCCTTGTTTAAATTATACAAAATATTCAGGTCAAAAATTTGAAGGAAATTAAATTATAAAGATCTGTTCCTGTAGGCAGTTCCACATACCTTCAGCTGGAGTGTAGTCCAACGAACACACCCACACACACACACACACACACATTAGCATTAATAGTGTTCAGATCAAAATCGAGAACGATGGAAAGGAAGCTTGAAAGAGACAGAGAAAGAGATGAAAGAGCAAAAGGAATGAGACCTGAACACGCGCACACACACACACACACACACACCCAGACAGAGTGTCTCCAGCCCCGGCAAGGCTCCAACTACAACGGTGAGGGAAAACACACCTGTGTGTGTGTGTGTGTGTGTGTATGCGTGTGTGTGATGGGTAATGAGTCCCGTTTCCGTGGACAGCTGTATCCTAGCAACCGAGCGGGCTTCTTCATGCTCTTTAGTTTCACCTTACCAACGCCACAGAAACCAGAGAGCATCATTGCTACGGTTACAAGAGAAAGCATGCATCATGAGCACTTTCAAAGTGTAAATTAGTGAATTAGTATGTGACCTCACAGTGGGCAGAGCTGTACAACATAGGAGCAGGTGCAGTCTTTAGTGTTGATCTCTCTCTCTGTTTCTCTTTCTCTGTCTCCATGTAATCTGTGATAAATGGAGGGTTGATAAACCAGATGTGCAGTTACGGGAATATCATAAACTCTCAGACCACACACACACACACAAACTCTACTTCTTGGACCAACCCGTCTCCCTGCTCACATTAATAAGGAAGCTTCCTTAAGGCTGGTAATAAAGTGAACTGTGTGTGAGTCTGTGAGGTGTGTGTGTGTTCACTGAGTGAGACACAAGGCAGGTGAGGGTGTATTTGTGTAACACCACACCCACCTACACATACACACACACACACACTTCCCACTTCCCCTATTCCGCTATCATCAGTAATACACAGGATATATGTGATACAAAGAGACCACCCTGTGTGTGTGTGTATGTGTGCGTGTAGCATTAGCTTAAGGGGTGATGTAAACAGATTCCTTGATTACAGGTTTATACAAGGTTGTCATGGATCTCGCTGCCTCTGGGATGTATGTGAGTGTGAGAGAGACAATAAACGCAGGAATGCTTTAATAGAGTATTAGCTGCCTTTAAGGTATTTACCTATGATGTGTATAGGCATGTACGTGACATCACGTTCTCTCACTCAAGGTGATGGGTAACAATGTTACAATATTTTATCCATCCATCCATCCATATACACATGCATACACATGCTGATTGACACCTAGGAGCAAATTAACATAGCCAATACACCTACTGGCATGTTCTGGAGTCCCACATGGACACGGGGAGAACATGTGAGTCTCTACACCTGCTACCCTGCTGTGCCACCCTGCCACCCACTGGTAACAGCGATATACATAATTAAAATGACTGGTTAACAGTAATGGGGACATTGTTATCTAATGGTTGTAATGGTTATAATAGTTTCTAATTGTCCACTCATTCTTAATGTATATATAGATCCTTGATAAACTGGGTAAAGGTTTGTAATTACCTGAATTGTTATATTTTAATGACATATTTGTCTGTTCAGTCATTCAGTGCTATACAGCAGTCCATAGTCCTCAGTGTAGGGTCCATGATTTTTTACATTTTGGCTCCAATGGTGGAAATCCATCCACCATTATCAAAGTTATTATATTTATTATTGGCCTAACTAGTAGTCCTCCATGGACAATTGAATATGCTCAAATATTCATATAAAATAATCTGGTAAATGTTTAAGTTCTTTACTAAATTTAAAATACACAAGTACAAATACTCTTAAATTTTTTTAAAAGTAGTTTTCAAGCTATTTGCAGATTGCCACATTCAGAAAAAAAATATAATCATGCATCGATGCTGTCATGTGTTAGCCTGTTTTCAATAATGTTTATGTGTGTTTAGACTGTCTAACGTTTAGACTGTTTTCTCTAATGCTACTGTGTGTTTTAGCCCGTTTACTATAATGCTAGTTTATGGGTAGCCTGTCTTCTTTAATGCTAATGTGTGTTTTAGACTATTTTATCTAATGCTACTGTGTTTTAGACCATGCTCTCTAATGCTAATATGTGCTTTAGCCTGTTTTCTTTAATGCTAATATATGCTTTAGCATTTTTCCTCCGACGCAAGTTTATGTTTTAGCCTGTATTCTCTAATTCTAGTTTGTGTTTCAGGCTTTTTTGTAATGCTAATCTGTGGGTTAGCCTGTGCTATTTGTTTTTTAGCCATTCATGCAATGAAAGTGCGTGAGTCATGTGTTGGTTACTTCCACATTTCTGTCAGTGTCTCTCAAGTACACAGATGACAGATTTGCAGTAATGAGCTCTGGAAGTGTGCGTCTGTGTGTACTGAAAGGAGATGTTTAAGAAAAGTCTTTTGTATGTGTATGTGTGTAAACGTGTCTTATCTTCTGATCCTTTGCTGTTGAAATGTTGTGTGTGTAAACAGAGGCCAGGTGGGCAGGACCTGGTGGGCGTGGTTATGTAAATACAAGCATTTGATGGACAGTGGGCCGTTTATTTTAGTGTCTGTCAGACCGAAACGGAAAATGAGCAACACACCAGCTATGAAGAACGCCAAGGGTGTATGTGTGTGTGTGTGTGTGTGTGTGTGTGTGTGTGTGTGGCTTTCTGGAAATGTCCGGCTGGGACTTTCAGCACACACACACACACACACACACACACACACACACACACACACACAGCATCATACACAGAATGCAGACCCACACAAAGAATAATTGAATAAAAGAAAGCGCCAAAGACCCTCAGGCTTCGGTTAGCTTAGCGAGGTTATAGATGCTCGTAATGTGTGTGTATGTGTGTGTGTGTGTGTGTGTGAGAGAGAGAGTTTGAGAGAGAGATTCTGAATGGTAGATATGCCTCGGGCTATGCTTATTAAAAGGCTTTCAGTCTTACACACATACAGGCACACACATGCTCAAGCTGTAACATGTTCTTCCTAAAAGGCTAACTGTTGACTGGAGGCTACTTTTAGAAGAGTGAGAGTGAGAAAGATACACAGAAAGTGACAGATACGGATAGAGAAAGAGAGAGACAGAAGAGAAAGTAAGAGAACAGAGAGACACAAAAGAGAAAAAGATAGCTAGAGAAAGTGACAGACAGTGAGAATTAGAGCAAATCAGACAGACAGAAACAGAGACATCTCCGGATCGCAGGAGTAGATGTTTGTAGACCTCAGGTGGGAGAGACAGGTTGGTGACAGAGGGAAAGATGGATGGAAAGTGAGACAGATGGACAGAGGGATAAGTGAGAGAGACAGCTGGATAGAGTGAGGCATAGATGAACAGAGAGATAGACAGATGGAAAGAGGAGTATAGAGATAGACAGAGGTAGAGAAATATAGATGGACAGAAGGATTGAGAGAGACAGGTAGAGAGACAGATTGACAGAGAGTGAGACAGATAGCTGGAGAGAGGGATAGAATTAGAGACAGCTAAACAGAGGAATAGACAGTGAGAACGATGGACAGAGAGATAGTGAGAGAGACAGAAAGATTGATAGAGAGACACACACTAACAGAGGGAACAGAATATGAGAGAGGAACAGAGGGATAGAGAGAGACAGATAGCTGGACAGTGGGATAGAGAGTCAGATGGATAGATTTATCAAGAGAGAGAGCAGATATCTGGACAGATGAATAGAAAGTGAGACAGTTGGACAGAGGGATAGTGAGAGAGACAGAAAGATAGACTAATGGATAGACAAATGGACAATAGAGATAGAGAGAGATAGTTTTGCAGACAGATAGCGAGAGATGGACAGAGGTGTAGTAAGAGAGAGAGAGACAGATAAATGGACAGATGGACCAAGGGATGGAGAGAGAGAGAGAGAGAGAGACAGAAAGTTGGGTAGAGTGAGGCATAGATGGACAGAGGGATAAAGAGAGAGACAACGTGTTTTTGTCTTATGCATTAGAGTTGCTCAGTTTTCAGTTCTCACATTAAAGAAAAGTGACCTCTCAAAACCACACACACACACACACACACACACTGGCCTCCTTTTTGGCTTTGCGTGTTTAAGCAAGTATTCATTTTTGCAGAATGTGGATGAGCACTATGTGTGTGTGTGTTGTGTGTGTTGTGTGTGTGTGTGTGTTATGAATGTATTAATGTGCTCAGACAGTGGTTGACAGTTACACAAAGACTCCAGCCGCTCCTTTGTGTTTGGGGGCCTCACCATACACACTGACCACTGTGTGTCGCCTGCGGCTCGTCTGCATGCATGCATGCGTGTGTGTGTGTGTGTGTGTGTGCGTGTGTGAATTGCACACAAGGAGTTTATTCAGTTATGACGTTGATACATTGAGACATACAGTGAGATCTGACTGAATTCCATCTGTGTATGTTCTGTATCTTTGTGTGTGTGTGTGTGCATGTGTGTGTGTGTGTGTGTTTGTGAGTATGTGTGTGTTTCAATAAACATTTTTTCACACTGTTTTTCTTATGCTTCTGCAAAAAGATATTAAAGTAAAGATATAAGTCAAGCTAATAAAACCAAAGATTTTTGTTGTCGTTTTTTGCTCATTTTTTTTCCTCGCAAGTTGGTTGTTGTGAATTCTCGCCTGCTTTGTAGTATGACAGTTACTAATCTGTGATTAAGAATGTTAAGTCCTGGTTTATAATTGCTCACAGTGTTTCTGGGAATGACGTGAAACAAACTTTTGAATGTTTGTGGTGTTTCAAAACAGTAGGAGGCTTTTAGCTATTCACAGGCTGTCAATCAAACAGGGGGGCAGGGGAGTAAACAACACAGAGTTATAGTAAGCAGAAGTGTGTGTTTTGTTGTCTGTTCAAACAGGAGATACGGATGTTTAAATGTTCCAATTTATATGCAATTAGTGAAGTTACAGGTTTCACTGCAAAAAAACGATACGTGAACACTGATTGTGTAACAAACAGCTGCATTACAGTGACCATGAAAGACAATGAAATGATAAAAGAATTATTTATACCATAGTTCTGTTGAATTTTCGATTCTGTTTAGTTAATTTTCTGTAACAGCAGCTCGGACAGTAGTTCATCTGCAAAACAGCGCAGGTTTATAGTATAACATTTCTATAATAACAGCTCATTCACAGGGACTTGTATATTAGACGCTCCACGTAAACAGGTAAAAAAAAATGTGTGTAATTGTTGATATAGTGATGTTTTCTGTAAGGAAATGTTTATTTATCAGTTATGGAAGGAGTCTCCAGTGTCAGTGCTTTGTTGTATCTTTATCTTTTGCAACACGTGAAAGTCTTCAGGACAGAGGAGTTTGCGGTTTCTCGGTAACATGACAAGCTGTGTTTTTTGTCTTATTAAGATCAACAAAGAGAAGAAAGGAATGAACTTGTTTCCTGGATGTTCTACATCATTAAACGTGACTATAAGCAGATACAAAGTTGATAAAGAAAATTCTTAGCATGGACAAACTGTGGTCATATAAGAGGAACAAACACATTGGAACATGCTGTTTTTGGAAATTAATCAACTTCAGAGTGGTAACAGCTGCACTACACTGAAAAGTCACTGATTATTTTCCTATTAAAGCATGCCCTGTTGTGTTTTATTCCTGAGTTAACAACACTACTTCACTACTTGCTCGATAAAATAGCTCAGCAACTTGAGTTGAAAATAGCGTAACTTCATGAAAAACTTAAACTTCACAAACTCACAGCATTTTTTAAAGTTGTCGCTCATGTGAAGTCACAGGAGGCTGCAGTAGTTTTACAGAAACATCAGTTTTTTTTTTTTGTGCGATATGAAAAAAGCCCCTAACACGATACACACATTGTAACTATAACAGTACTGTTACTGCTTGTGCCTGAGGAGCTAGCCTATGTTAACAACAAAGACTAGATTATATTTTTAGCGTAACTACTGCGAAGAGAAAGCTCTGCATTAAAATATATCCATTTGGCATGTCGTAAAATCTCCTTATATTTGCAAACCACCAACAATAATTTTCCTACCAGCACTCTGTCCTTGCTTTCGTGCTTGGCCCCTGAGTTGTGACCTGATTGGTCACTCAGTGCTTTTCTGAAAACTTTTTTCAGCTGTTAGAATGGCTTTGCTGTGATGGAAAAAAAAAAATCTTGGAGCAGCATTTTGAGTAAAAGAAAAACAACTAGTGTGAAAGTAGACATGAGCTAATTGAGGCCCATGATTGGCCGGTGACTCTTCGATTGTAGAAAAGGAAGGCCGTCCCTCCCAACATATACTGTGGGAAGGATAACTGTGGCATCACCAGGAGTCAAACTCGGAATCTCATGAATGGAAATATTTAATATTGAGACAGAAAGAGAGACACAGTGAGAGAGAAGCCAGATGCAGAGCCAGACAGTGCCGTTAAAAAGTGTGTAAATGTGTGTTTATCTTTGTTAGTAAACTGAGCGTGCTGGTGTGTGTATGTATGTATGTGTGTGTCTGTGTGTGTGTGTCTCATTCCTTTCTCTGTTCCTTCCTGCTGTCATGGTAACTATGTGTGTAAAGTACGGTGGCCCACAGGAGCCAAATGAGCCGTGAATAATTTATGTCTTAATGACTTCATTCACATCAATACACTCCTACTGTGTGTTTGTGTGTGTGTTTGTGTGTGTGTTTGTGCGTGCGCCTGTATGTGTTTGTGTTTCTGTGCATGTAAGTGTGTCATGTGACAGTAGCAAGCGTCTAAAGCAATTTTGAAAATTACTTTAAGTGTGTTTGGGTTTTGTTGTGCTATAAAACATGATGCAGGGGTTTTCCTTGAAAATTAGTGTTTCTGTGTGTTTGTGTGTGTGTGTGTGTGTGTGTGTGTATACGTGTGTGTGTGTGTGTGTGTTGGCATGCTGCCTCATGTCTTTGATTTAAATTCCTCTTTGTGAAATGATAGGCAATATCCTGAAAGGCACTCACGAGCAGGCGTGTGTTGTGTGTGATGTGTAGTGTGTGTGTGTGTGTCCTGCTCTCTTTGTCTCTCTGTGCTGGTGTTTAGTTTGTCTCACTCTCTGAATCGCTCAGCAGGAGAATAAAGCCAAAACAATTAATGTTGTCAAAAACAGCAGCATTAATCACACACTTGTGTGTCGTTAATTAATTGTGATTAATTGCCGTAATTCCGCCTCATTAAATGTGTCACACACTCAGTTAGTGTCCAGGTGCGGTGTGTTTAATTAACCCTGTCACAATAAAAGTGTGTGTGTGTGTGTGTGTGTGTGCTGCTAATCATTAATCACACACCCCAGCACCTACTGCATTTAGGAAGAAGTCAAAAAGAAATATTTAATCCTAACCTTAAATTTAATCCAGATTTCAGGCCTAATTCTAACTTTAGTCTTAAAATACTATACAACACCACACATAGTCTGCATTTGGGGTAAAGCCAGAAAAGTTACCTACCCCTAACTATGTCCCTAATCCTCACAATCACAGAATAACCCTAATTCTAATACTAATCCTAATTAGTATTAATACTAATCCTGAATCTGAAAATGACAACCACTAACTTGAATTCTAATCCCAACTACAATCCTAACTCTAATCCTAATCCAATCTCTAGTTTAAACCTAAACTTTACATACACGCACACATTCCTCTATTAACTGTATTTTAGGATGAACGCCAAAAGACCCAACCCTAATGTCAAGACCTAATTCTAGCTCTAATCCTAATCCCAGTTCTATTCCTAAATCTAATCCTTATCCCAATCTCACTCTTAATTCTAATTTTAAACACAGATTCTAATCCTACATTTATCTCTAATCCTCCAAGTTCACACATACTTCTAAACTTGCTGGGTTTAGGACAAATATGAAGTGTGAAAGTGACCTTTAACTCTCATACTAGCATTAATGTTAATCGCACTTTTAATCATAACTCCTAATCCAGATACTAATCCTACTACAACATTATACTGTAAACACCCCTGGGGCAAATTCAGAAAAGAATATTTAACCCTAATCTGAATCCCAATCCTTACGTTAGCCTTATTCCAAACTGTAATCCCAGTATAGACTATAATACTAATCTCACCTGTAATCCTAATCCTGACACTTTCACTACACACACAGACACCCGGTCTCTCTCTCGTACTCAGTGCATTTGGGACAAACACAAAGAGGGATCTAAGATTAATTTTAACCATAATCTTAAACATAATCCCATCCTTAATCTTAACTCTGCTCCAAATGCAAGCTTTAATCCCAGTCCCGATCATATCTCTAACTCTACACACATTAATGTACATAACATGTTTGGAATGATGTATAACAAACAAACAAACAAACAAACAAACAAAAACAGTGTTAACCCTAATTTTAATCCTAATCCCAAATTTAATCCTAACTCTACTCCAAATCAAGACACTAAACCCAATCCCAACCCTAACACATTCTTGTCCTTGCTGTATTTGGAATGATGTACAAAAAAAGGGGGGGGGGGGGGGGGTAATGCTAATTATAATCTTTATTTTAATCTTAATCCAAACCCTAATCCCAACCTTAATCTTATCTCTAACACTAATCCAAATAGTTGTAATAGTTGTAACCCTGACTTTTTCCCTACACACGTTCCTGTACTTACTGCATCGAGAATGACGCCAGAAATCTTAATCCGAACGCCAAACTTAACTGAACTCTAATATCAGACTGTAATACTTATCCTAACTTTAATCCTAACTTTAATCTTGATTTTTCACCACACACACACACACACTCCTGTGCACATTGCATTCAGGATATAGCCGAATAAATAACCTTTAACTCTAATTGTACTTTCACTCTTCTTTCTGTCTGTCTATCTGTGTCTCTCTTTCTCTGTCTGTCTGTCTGTCTGTGTGTCTCTCTCTCTGTCTGTCTCTCTTTCTTGCTTTCTCTCACTCTTTTTCTTCATTTCCTCTGTCTCCTGCACTTGCCGCTCATATAAACTTCTCACTGAGTGTGTGTGTGTATGTGGACAGATGGACTCAGACAGCTGTGTGTGTAGCGATTGGTTTGTGAGTGTGTGAAAGACAACACTGAGACCTCGACTGTATTTGAACAGGAATATTTCACTTTGACTCTCTCTCTCTCTTTCTTTCTCTCTCTCTCTCTCTCACACACACACTCACACTGGAATCTTGGCGAATAGAAACTTAAAACATCTTGAACTGATCGTGTGTGAGGGATGAAGGAGAAACAGTCACCGTTTGCTTTTCATCTTGCAGAGAGAGAGAGTGTGTGTGTGTGTGTGTGTGTGTGTGCGTGTGTGGCTCACAGAGGTCTGTGGGAAAGTTTGTGGTGTCTGGCTACACAAACACACACCCAAAATACAGAAACATTTATGGCTAAACAAAACAAACTTACGAGTGTGTGTGTGTGTGTGTGAGAGAGAGAGAGAGAGATGTCGTTAATCCGTGGCCGCACTGCTAGGCTTACGCAGCGAGTGCTGAATGCTTCTGCTTCATAAACACCTCACTAATGAGGCTCTCGGGGGAGAGAATACACACACACACACACACACACACGCATACACACCACCTGCTCTTTCGTGTGTGTGTGAGTAAATGACATTTCCAGAGCTGACAGGTGGTCTCCCAAACACCACTGGATATCGAAGTCGAGTTTCAGTGTGTGTGTGTGTGTGTATCTGAGAGAGAGAGATTATACACATCCTCTCTGCCAAGTAAGACAACTGGCTGAAGAATGGACAGACTGAATAAGTGAAGAAAAAGAAAGCACACACACACACTGATATCTTCATGAGGTAATTCCATTGACTTGTGTGTTCCTGTAGCTAGCATTAACGTTTAATGTTGCCTTTTGTTGCCTGGGGTCTGGAGTCAGTGATTGTTGCCATGGAAACGAACTCTGACTGGATTTACATCTTGTGAAACTTTCACATGGCCAGTTTCAGTTAACAAGTTCAATAGAACATGAGTTGATTCAGTATAAGTCTAACAAATGCTAAAACACTCAGTTCTTCACTCAGCTGTCATGTTGACATTCTCATGCTAGCTACCTAGTCAAGCTAAGTAGTTAGCAGAAGCTGCCTTAGCTTTATTTATCTTCACAAAGCTCATGCTAGTCTGACAGGAGAACAAGGAACAGAAAGTGTAAAACAATTTGTGTCAGGATGTTAAATGTTAAAAATAATCTGCTGATTAGCATCTTATCTTAAGCTAACATACTTAATTGCAGTGTGGGTAGTTTATTTACTAGCAAGGTAACACTTGTTAGCTAGCTTTACTGATCAGTTTTCTGTCTTTAACAAGTCAAACATTTTTCAGTTTATTTCACTTTATTGGTGCATAAATATTAGTGCTGTGTGCTACTCCTCCTTCTCTTTATACTTCTTCTTCATGTTCTTCTCTATTTAAGAAGAAGAAAAGAAGAAGAAAATGGAGCAGGAAAAGATTCTTACTCCATTTTCTTCTTCTTTTCCTTCTTCTTCTCCTCCTCCTCTTCTTCTTTTCATACTGCATCTTTATTTTGTTCTCCTTGTTCTTCTTGTTATTCTTCTTCTTCATCTTCTCCTCCAGCTTCTTCTTCTTCTTCTTCTTCCTCTTCTTCTTCTTCTTCTTCTTTTTCTTCTTCTTCGCTACCTTTTCCTCCTCCTTCTGTTCAGCTATTTTTAAAGTCATGCCTTATTCATTACCCTATATAGTGCACTATTTTTGGTGTCCACCATTTTGTGGTGGTGGTGGCCATAAAACATAACAAAACCCTGGGGAAAATCCAGTGCACTCCTTTAATCCCTGTACTGTGCTCTAGGAATGTACCTGAGGAAATACCCATAATGCACTGCACTTTTTGGAATATAGCTAGCTAATATGGCAATGTCCCTTCAGAATAATGTGATTAGCTGTTAGTTTGATAATTTTTGTGTGAATGTGTCTATCATGTTTGGCTTATAGTCAGCTCGCTTATTTTATTTAGTTTACACCTAAGGAATAAATCACTTCAGGACATTCTGTTATAGGAAAATAATCATCGAGGAGGTGGTGTGATGTAGCCTGCCACAAAGTTGATTATTTTCCAATAACAGCACATTCTAAAGTTATTTATTTCTCTTACGGCACTGTACCTCACCGATGATTAATTTTTAAATTTATTAAGATACAAGATGAACATGGTATGCTTTTTGTCCATTTATAGTTACATTTAATATTGTGGCACATCTGCAAGACAGGTTAGTTCCAGGTATCACTTAGTTTCCTGCCCAGAATTTCTTTTCTCTCTCTCTCTCTCTCTCAGTCTCTCTGTGTCTTTAAGTTAATCATACGAAAAAATACCTGCTTGTCGTGTTAGCGAATGTTAGTAGAAACCGGAATGTCAGTAGTGTAGAGTTTGGAGTCTGTGTAATGTAGTGTATGAAATCGTTTACTTCATCACTAATCCTGTTCTCTATAACAGTGTTCTGTGCAGCGCTCCCGATTTTCCAATGTAAGGGATAGTGAGTAGGTGACATTTTTGAACACTTCTAGTTTCTTCTATGGATTATTTCTTCTTTTATCTTCTGCTCTTTTTTCTTTAGAATTTAGGTAAAGTACATGCTAAGAGCCTTTCTTGCTTCATGGATTGTTGTGTGTGTGTGTGTGTGTGTAATAATGTAAGTGTTAACTGCCCCCTAGTGGACAGAAGGACAATGATTCATCTCAGCGGCTAGGAGCATGTGAGAGGAAAGAAAGAGATAGACGAAGAGACAGACAGATATATATATATATATATATATATAGAGAGAGAGAGAGAGAGAGAGAGGCATGCGTAGAGAAAGACAGAGAGACAGGCAGAAATAAAAAGATAGACAGACATCTTCTTTCTCCTTGCTTTCCTCTTTCCATTTCCTCAGTCCTTTATTTTCCTCTTTCCTCTCTCTCTCTTTCAATTTTTAACTTTATTTATCTTTTCCTTTTGTTTTCTGTCCCTCTTCCACTCTTCCTTCATTTTGTCTTTTCATAGACAGACAGAGAGACAGACAGTTTTATAGTGAGAGTTGCGGTTCTCTGATTGGTCATGTCAGTTGTCACTCTTTTGATTGACAGGCATCTGAATGAAGAAGGGCCTCTGTCAGCTCCAAAGACAGACAGGCAATCTCTCTCTCAAACACACACACAGTGTGACTGATGTGTGCGGAATTTGATTGGCAGGTAAAATTGAATTTATTGAAATTTGAGAAGGACCTCTTCATTAAAGTCAGCTCCTGTGGAGATGCCACGCACACACAGACACAAACACACACACAGAGTAGGGTTGAAGGTCATACATCCTGCTGTGTAAAGCTACTTAACGCTCATCACTTCAGTAATGCAGTGTGTGTGTGTGTATATGTATGAGCGGAGGAGAACGTCAGTGCGAATGCTAACGATGGTGCTAGCAATTTTAATAATAAGAAATTATCAGATAGATATAAAATAGTTTTTCAGCGCTGTTCCGCAGAAATATAAAGACTCAGAAGACAATCTGAGAGCAGCAGAAGGACAATTGTCTCTCAAGAGTTCTTGTTTTGGACAAAATTGAAGTTTTGTGTGTCATATATGTGTTCTTGTTGATAATTTTGTGTGTGTGTGTGTGTTGCAGGGATCTGAGTGAAAATCAGATTCAAGGCATTCCGAGAAAGGCGTTCCGAGGAGCTACGGAGATCAAAAACCTGTGAGTGTGTGTGTGTGTGTTTGTGTGTGTGTGTGTGCGCACTTGTATGTGCTTAATTACACAGTATTAACACAGTATGGACACTCTGAATGTTCTCATTATGTGCTATTAAAATGTAAGTGTTTAATACGGTTGTAATTATTCAGTAATAATACCAAAAGGTTTAATATCGCCAGTGTTACACAGCATTAAAGTATAAGGGTTATTATGTCCATTATTACACAGTAATAAGCTCTTTATTAAAGTAATAACATAAAACAATTTACTATGTGCACAATTACACAGTAATAACTACACTGTATTAATATAAAGCTGGCAAGATCATAATTGTACAGTAATAAGTATAAAAGGATGTTGGTTTGTTATTACAAAATCGCTGTATCAAAGTTATAATAACATTGTAATAAGGGTTTATAACTGTAAAGTACAAAGGATATAAAGATTACTTAGGTGTAAGGCAATAAAGTATGACGTGGAATATGATTATAATTATATCATAATATAGTATGACAGATGACTAGTATGACTTTGGCCATAATAATACAGCAGTAAAATACAATGGTTACTAGGGTCATAATTATACAGCAACAGAGTACACTGGTTTAATAGGACCACAATTATACAGCAATAGTGTACGCTGGTTTAATAGGGTCATAATTATACAGCAATAGAGCGACAGCTATAGAGTACGCTGGTTTAGTAGGGTTATAATTATACAGCAGTAGAGTACGCTGGTTTAGTAGGACCACAATTATACAGCAATAGTGTACTCTGGTTTAATAGGGTCATAATTATACAGCAATAGAGTGACAGCAATAGAGTGACAGCTTTAGAGTAGGCTGGTTTAGTAGGGTTATAATTATACAGCAATAGAGTACACTGGTTTAGTAGGGTTATAATTATACAGCAATAGAGTACGCTGGTTTAGTAGGGTTATAATTATACAGCAATAGAGT
>CM075030.1:5786760-5812009 GCA_037576675.1 Pangasius sanitwongsei | reverse complement strand
CTGGTTTAGTAGGGTTATAATTATACAGCAATAGAGTACGCTGGTTTAGTAGGGTTATAATTATACAGCAATAGAGTACGCTGGTTTAGTAGGGTTATAATTATACAGCAATAGAGTACGCTGGTTTAGTAGGGTTATAATTATACAGCAATAGAGTACGCTGGTTTAGTAGGGTTATAATTATACAACAATAGAGTACGCTGGTTTAGTAGGGTTATAATTATACAGCAATAGAGTACGCTGGTTTAGTAGGGTTATAATTATACAACAATAGAGTACGCTGGTTTAGTAGGGTTATAATTATACAGCAATAGAGTACGCTGGTTTAGTAGGGTTATAATTATACAACAATAGAGTACGCTGGTTTAGTAGGGTTATAATTATACAGCAATAGAGTACGCTGGTTTAGTAGGGTTATAATTATACAACAATAGAGTACGCTGGTTTAGTAGGGTTATAATTATACAGCAATAGAGTACGCTGGTTTAGTAGGGTTATAATTATACAACAATAGAGTACGCTGGTTTAGTAGGGTTATAATTATACAACAATAGAGTGTGATAATTACATGATCTTTAATGCCAATTAGTGCCATAATTACATGATACTAATGGCTCTAAGATGGTACGTGTTTCATCTGTTTCCGTCTCTCTCTCTCTTTCTTTCTCTCTCTCGTGTATCTCAGGCAGCTGGATTATAATCAAATCTCATGTATTGAAGACGGAACATTTAGGGCTCTGCGGGACCTGGAAGTGCTGTGAGTATCATTGTGTGTGTGTGTGTGTGCATATGAGAGTGTGTGTATATCCTCTGCTGTACTGAAGCAGATTTCCAGTGGATTATGCGTGTAAATCCTGTTAAAGCGGACAAGGAGTGTGATGATATTGAGGGGATTATGTCACTTTCTCTCATGGCGGACAGTATTACACACACACACACACACATCATGAGCTGTAAGCTGTAACAGCTGTTTCTTTCCTGGACAGTCATATCCGTCCTGTAATCCCCACTGAGACTGTGTGTGTGCGTCTAATTTTCATCTTTCTCCCCTTTTCTCTTTCTTTCAGAACGCTGAACAACAATAATATATCTCGCTTGTCAGTGGCTAGTTTTAACCACATGCCCAAGCTCAGGACATTGTGAGTATCACACACACACACACACACACACACACATATACGTGCAATACTCAGTTCCTCATATATTGTGTGGGTGATTGGTGATTGTGGGTGATTAAGGCTAATGAGTATATTAGGATGGATTGTGTGTTATATGGAGACTGCGGAAATAAGTGTGTGTGTGTGTGTGTGTGTGTGTGTGTGTGTGTGTGTGTGGGGCTGTTCAGTCATAATTGCCCATTAAAACTCATTTATACCTAAAACGACTAATCACCATTTCAGCATTCACCTCCTTACCGCGACAAGATAGTGTGTGTGTGTGTATGTGTGTGCGTCTGAAAGAGTGAGAGAAAGACAGTCTTTTGATGTAACCTTTTTCGATTTTCTCTTCCTCTCTTTCTTCTTTCTCCTTGCTTTCCTCTTTCCATTTCCTCAGTCCTTTATTTTCCTCTTTCCTCTCTCTCTCTTTCCATTTTTAACTTTATTTATCTTTTCCTTTTGTTTTCTGTCCCTCTTCCACTCTTCCTTCATTTTGTCTTTTCATACCTTCTCTGCCTCTTTTCTCTCTATCTTTGTTTTCCTTCTTCTTTCTTTCTTTCTTTCTTTCTTTCTTTCTTTATTTCTTTTTTTCTGTTTTTCCTTTATTTGTTGTTTTCCTTTTTCCCTTTCCACTTCTGTTTTTCCTTTTACTTCTTCCTTTTTGCTTTATTTTTTTCCTCTTCTTCTCTCTGTTTTCTGTCTCTTTGCTCTTTCTCTTCTGCTACTGCATCTTTCTTTCCATTTCTCTTTTTCTTATTTCCCTTTCTTACTCCTCTTTTCTTACCCTCTTTCTTCCCTTTCTCCTATTTCTTTCTTTCTTTCTTTCTTTGTTTCTTAACACACACACACGCGCACTGCTGTAATACATTGTTTGCTGTATTAATTTCGCTGTCTTTGTGTCTCTAGTCGTCTTCACTCCAATAATCTCGTCTGTGACTGCCACGTGTCCTGGCTCTCTGATTGGCTGAGACAGAGGCCCCGCCTCGGCCTCTACACTCAGTGCATGGCTCCTCCCTCTATGAGGGGACACAATGTCGCCGAGGTTCACAAGCGAGAGTTTGTCTGTACCGGTAAGCGTGTGTTTGTGTATGTGTGTGTGTGTGCGCATTCGTTTTTATTTCTCTCTGATTATTACAATGTGTCTGATTTAATAAGATCACACTTCAGAACACATCAGCGTTAGCGGACGCGCAGGTGGAGCATTAATTAAGAATTAATTTGATGGTTTTTGTTGAATAGCCTTGATAATGTGTAATTGTGTTACTAAGCCTTTAGTTTTATCTTTTCACGATCTGGCAACCAGTTTTTGTTTATATTCTCTCTCTCTCTCTCTCTCTCTCTCTCTCAGGTTCTGTGTCTCACTCCTCCTGCAGTGTCCTTCAGTGTCCTGAGTTTTGTTCCTGCAGTAATAATGTAGTTGACTGTCGAGGAAAAGGTCTGACTGAGATTCCCACCAACCTTCCGGAGACCATCACGGAAATGTGAGTATAGTATATACACACACACACACATACACACACATACACACACCCTTTCATTGTTTTTTTTCTACTTTACAGTCGTCTGGAGCAGAACTCCATCAAGATCATCCCACCTGCAGCCTTCACACCTTACAAACGTCTCAGGAGGATGTAAGTGTGTATCATAGTGTCGCTCTGTCTACCTGTCTGTCTATCTGTCAGTCCGTCTGTCTGTCTGGATAGGATAGATGTGCATTTTGGTAATTTTCACAGCTTGAGTAATGCTTGAGTACTGATAGTACCAATGGATATGGTTATTGATGTATGGATGCGCCAAAATTATGACCACTGCACTCACGAATGATACATTTTTTTTAAATTTACCGTTTTTAAATTAAGGATTAAAAAAAGCATATATTAATATGTTACTACATTAAAAGCAACCGTTTGAAAGGATAAATTATTAGAAGAAGAAGAAGAGCCACAACAAAAACATCAATAATTATAATAATAAGAAGAAGAATAGCAAGAACAACAGCAATAATAACCTCAAAAACAACAGTACTAATAATATTAAGAGCAAGAAAGAAAAAGTAGAATAAGAACAATAACAACAAAAACAACAAAACTGCAACTGCAATAATAATAATAATAATAATAATAATAATAATAATAATGAAAGCAACATCAAAAACAACAATAAAACGTTAAGAAGAGATAAAAAAAGTAGAATAACAACAATAAATATAATATAATATAATATAATATAATATAATATAATATAATATAATATAATATAATATAATATAATCATTTTATTAACAGTTTTCATGTTTGGTGTTTTGGTCCAGACTGCACTACATTTCTGTGCATGGCAGGAATCTTGGTGAGACTCCACCTTCTTTGCTCTTGCCTTTGGGGAGAACTCTCAGTGGTTCTATGTACAACACACACAGCAGTGTCTCTCTCAGAAAGGATTCCCAGTAGATCTCTTTTCATGCCTCTGTCACTAGGTGGTGGAGGCGTTATGTTTTTCGGGTCAACTGTCTGTCCGTCTGTCTGTTTGTCTGTCTGTCCGTCTGTCCGAGATTCTCGTTAGTGCGATATCTCAAGAACAAGCGGTTAAATGTTTATAGGATTTATTTGGAATTATCACTGCAACCAGCAGCTGAACTGATAAGATTTTGGAATCGATCCAAACAGGGTCAAGGTCACAGCAAGGTCACATGTCGGACGTAGTTTTCTTCAATAATTTTTTAGTGTTTAAAGTATAATATTTGAAGGGCATTTCAAGCATACATAGTAACAAGAAGGAATAGACTTGTTGGCAGCTGAGGCATCCCTTCTTTTACTTCTCTCTTTCTTTCTTTCTTTCTTTCTTTCTTTCTGCTTCCTCTCTCTTTTCCTCATTTCTTTTCATATTTCTCTTTTCTAAGCTTCTTATGTTTCTCTCTATCATTATTTGTTGTTTTCCTTTTTCCTGTCTTTTTTTTTTTACTTCTTCCTTTTCAATTTATTTTTTCATATTCGTCTCTCTCCTTTCTGTCTCTTTCCCCTTCTTCTCTTTTCTTCATTTCCCTTTCCTACTCCTCTTTTCTTACCCTCTTTTTTCTTTTCCTTTTATTTCACCCTTCTAACAGCAAAAACAACAATAAAAAGTAAGAAGAAAAAGTAGAATAATATAATATAATATAATATAATATAATATAATATAATATAATATAATAATTTAATGAATAGTTTTCATATTTGGTTTTTCGGTCCAGAATGAATCCCTACCGTAGCCATTGACATCAAGTTCTATTGTTTGGAAGCCAAGAACCCTGAATTATCTGATTAACTGTAAAGTTTAACTTTAAACTTAACAGTTTGGCTGCGTTGTTCTCTCAGCTCTGCTAGCATCAGGCCGACGCCAGGCTTTGCTGAAAGAGGACATGTCTACTCAGTGTGTTTGTTTTCACTCAACATGTGTTGAAATATGAAGTGTAGCAGCACAGTGTTGAGCAGTTCAGTGTTTTTGTGCTAGATAGTTAGCTGGTGTTACAGCTTTGGCTTTAATGAAGGGAATGAAGAGTTTCTGTCTCTGAAATACTTATGAGTGAACTGTGCAGTCTCTGTAGACACTGGTCTCCTGTCAGAAATGCCCTGTGACCAATCAGAATGCAGCTCCATCCTGAAATGCCACTGTGACCAATCAGAATGCAGCTCCATCCTGAAATGCCACTGTGACCAATCAGAATGCAACTCCTGGCCAAAATACAGTTCCTGCCTGTCCATCTGATTATCTACGCTATACACATACTGTTGCTTACCTCTCTCTCTCTCTCTCTCACTCTCTTTCTCCCTTTCCCCTCAGTGATCTGAGTAATAATCAAATATCAGAAATGGCTCCAGATTCCTTTCAAGGCCTTCGCTCCCTCAACTCACTGTAAGTACACGTGTGTGTGTGTGTGTATTGGTAGGGAGTTATATTAAGCCTCCATTATTCTCAATTATTCATAAGTGTTTTCAGTCTTGCTGTTCTGAAGCTTTTAGTGAACACGTGTGTGTGTGTGTGTGTGTGTGTGTGTGACTTTTAGGTTTTTTTAAGCCCTCCAGTTTTAAAGTCCATAGATACCATCTCGCACACACACACACAAGGATCCAAGCTGTAGTACAGAACCTTAAGGTTCTGTACAGGGATTTGAGCTCAAAGCCTTCATGCCACCAGTGCAGAATCTTAACTGCTAAGGGAATTGAAATAACAATATTTTAATCATTAGAGCTAATACAACATAGCCTTTTTCAGGTGAGGGATTTAAACTCACAACCTTTCAGTCATAAGTGCAGAAGCCTAACCTCCTGAACCTTCACATGATTTGAACCTGCACCCTTTGGGTCATTAGCACAGGCCTTTAACTTACTTAGGATTTGAACTTAAAACCTATTAGTCACTAGCTCAGAATATTAACAACCTTTTAGTTATAAGCACAAAGTCTTATTCACTAAGGGATTTGAACCTGCACCCTTTCAACACCCTGTCTTTAGCGCAGAACCTTACTTGATCAGGAATTTGAACTTAAAACCTTCCAGATACTAGCACTGAATATGTACAAGCTTTCAGTTATAAGCACAGAACTTTAATCACGAAGGGATTCAAACCAACAACCTTCTGGTAGCCAGTGCATATCCGTAACTGCTAAAGAATTTCATCTCAGAGGTTTTCTGATCATTTCAACATACAGCCTTCTCGTCACTAGTACAGAATGTTAAGTGTGAACAGAGAATCGTAACTGCCCAGGGATTCTGAACTTAAGAAGTAGTTATAACTGAACCTGAATGACAAAGGGATTCAAACTTACAACCTTCTTTATCCCTTTAGGGTTTTATATGGGAATAAAATCACTGAACTTCCTAAAGGCCTGTTTGAAGGACTCTTTTCTCTACAGTTACTGTAAGTAAATCAAACACACACACACACACGTGCACACACACACACACGCACACACACAAACCCTCCCTCATTCTTATTATGACAGGCAGCACAGGTGCCTAAGCTCATCCCTCTCTCTCTCTCTCTCTCTCTGTCTCTCTCTCTCACTCACACACACACGCACATACTCGTGCACACATGCACACACACACACACAAACACTGTGATGAGATAGAGAAAGATGGGGGAAGAGAGAGGAAATGCCTGTTAATCCAGATATTTGGACAAGCGCCAACTGCAAATCATGCACACGTTCTCTCCTCTAAAGCTGAATAGAGACATCCACACACACGCACACACACACACACACACACACACACACACACACTTGGTAGATCAAATAAACTGCACAGAATTTCAATTCAGTCTTTCTTCAGTGCCAGGAAAACTTTGTGAACAGAATTATAAACACATGAACAGAGATTTTAGCAAGTTCTAGAAATTTCCACAAACAAACATGACGTCAGATTTAGATTTAGATTTAGATTGTGTCCTTTGAGATGGAGGGACAGGGTGAAAATTTTGTCCCATTGTTCCATCCACAACTATGTAAAGATGTAAAAAGTCAGAGGATGTTTAGAAGCAGAAGATTACGGACAAAGAAGTTTGTTTTTCTTGCAGGTGATTAGTAAACATCGTACACGATTTGAAAGCTAAAAATGTCCGTATTGATTTTAACTGCATCTTTAACTGGGAATTAGATGAAGATCAGACCGCACTGGCTCATGAATTATTAATTAGAAAACCTCATAATTGTAAAAGGTTTACAAACTTTTCTTGCAGCTGTATAAGGCAGAGCTGTTGTGTGTGTATAGACTGATTTGGGATCAGCTCACTCTCTGTGTTGTCCTGGTCCTGGTCTTGACAGGTTACTGAACGCAAATAAGATCAACTGTCTGCGTGTGGACGCCTTCCAGGACCTGCAGAACCTCAACCTGCTCTCTCTGTACGACAACAAGCTGCAGACCATCGCTAAGGGGACGTTTGCATCCCTGCGTGCCATCCAGACACTGTGAGACACCGTCTCTCACACACACACACACACACACACACTTTAAAAATTATGAAAGCTTAAAGGTTAGACATAGTCATTAAGGATTTAGGATCAGTATTACATTCATTCACTACACTAATGGTAGTATAATGGGTGGAGCAGAGCTGATCCTGATGTGTGTGTGTGTGTGTGTGTGTGTGTGTGTGTCAGGCACCTGGCCCAGAACCCGTTTGTGTGTGACTGTCATCTGAAGTGGCTGGCTGATTACCTGCAGGAGAACCCAATTGAGACGAGCGGGGCGCGATGCACCAGCCCACGCCGCCTCGCCAACAAACGCCTCGGCCAGATAAAGAGCAAGAAGTTCCGCTGCTCAGGTATATATACACACGCACATATACAGACACACACATCTCACACGCACACACTTATACAGACAGACACACACACATTACACATACCAGCTACACGATCTGTACTTCATTATGCCCTGTGCTCTTTAAAACACTGAAAGACAGCATCTATCTATCTGTCTGTCTGTCTATCTATCTATCTATCTATCTGTCTTTCTATCTATCTGTCTGTCTTTCTATTTGTAGAGACAGTTACACACATACACACGATCTGTACTTTATTGTGCACTGTGCTCCTTAAAACTGAAAGAGAGCATCTGTCTATCAGTTTTAAAAGCACAGTACACAATGAAGTACAGACTGTGTGTTTGTGTCTATCTATCTATCTATCTATCTATCTATCTATCTGTCTGTCTGTCTGTCTATTTACACACACGTCTCAGTTGTCTCTCTCTGTCTCTTTTGATGTAGCTAAAGAACAGTATTACATACCAGGTACAGTGTGTGTGTATGTGTGTGTGTGCTTGCTCACGTGTATTCTTCACTCTGCGTTTGCTCTTTTATACACACGAGTTTGGATTGATTTAATTCACTCACAGCAAAGAACACAGAGCATGCACAACTCTGTGTGTGTGAGTGTGTGAGTGTGTGCACTTCTGTGTGAGAGTGAGTGTGCGTGAGTGTGTGTGACAAGCTCTGTCTCTCTTTGCCCTTTTCCTGCACACACTCAGGGATCCATCATATCAGTAAATGTAAGTAAATGAAGCCCTCGTCCAATCACGGTCCCACATTCCCTTTCTGCTGACCTGATTAACCCCGCCCCCTCACTCCAGTGTAGCCGATCACAGACCGAGAGGCTCTTGTATATGCACAGTTTCATATATGCAGTGAATGCATTTGTGTGTGTGTGTGTGTGTGTGTGTGTGTGTGGTTTGAACTTGAAGTCAAAGCTTCAGCTGCAATATTCCTGCCACACTCATTCTGTCTCTCTGTTTCTCTCTCTTTTCCTTTGTCTCTCTGTATCTGACTCTCCTTCTATCTGTCTCTCTCCCCTCTCACTCTGTCATTCCCTAAGTTTCTGTCTCTCTCTCCCTTCTCTCTCTTTCCTATCAATTTCTCTCTGTCCCCCTCTATTTCTGTCATTCTCAGATCCTGTCTCTCTCGCCACTCTCTGTCCTCTCATGTTCTGTCTCTCTCTCTCACCTCTCTTTTTGTTCTCCTCTCCCTTTGCCTTTCCCTCAATTTCTGTCTTTGTTCCCCTTCTCTCAGTCGTTCTCTCAGTTTCTGTCTCTTTTCCCTATCTCAAATCACTTAAATTCACTTATTTTTCTGTTGTTTATTTTCTTTCTTTCTGTTTTTCAAATGCCTCTCCCCCCTCCCTCTCTGAGTGTGTGTATTAGCAGGGTTTTCCGTTGTGCTTGATCTAACCATGCTTGTCTCTCTCCACACTATAACATGGTTCTGTCAAGCGCCACGGGACGTCTTGCGGCATCGGCAAGCCGTTTTTGTGTGTGTGTGTGTGTGTGTGTGTGTGTGGTGTGTTATATTTTTGTGTCTTTTATTAACAGTGATTGTGTGTTGCTGTGGTGATAATGGATTTTCCTCTGGCTAATTAAACCTTTAACCTTTTACCCCCTCACTTCCTGTGTTTCCCCCCTACAGCCTGCATCCTGTCTGTCTCTCTTTCTAGTCTATGACACAGCATGCAGATGAGACAGGCATTGTTCATTTGTTGATGCTAAATCCTTAGCTAAATGCTTGCTGTAAATATTTACAGCCAATAGTATGTACTAAATAGTACACTACCATAGGGTACGATATTTAAACCTTGATTTGGGACACGTCCATGGACAGTTATCTAATTAGTACACTAGTATTCAGTTTAGGAAGGATGGAAATTGGAGGATGGAAACTGAAAAAGCTGACCCAGTGTGTGTGTGTGTGTGTGTGTGTGCGCGCGCGCGTGTGTAGGTACAGAGGATTACCGCACTAAGCTAAGTGGGAGTTGCTTTGCTGATCTCGTGTGTCCTGAGAAGTGTCGCTGCGAGGGAACAACCGTCGACTGTTCGGGACAAAAACTCACCAAGATCCCTGACAACATTCCACAATACACTGCAGAGCTGTGAGTGTCACACACACCCACCCACACACACATACATGTACACACACACATGTTCAATACCTGAATGTCTTTCTCTCACAGACGTTTGAACAATAACGAGTTCACTGTGTTGGAGGCAAGTGGCGTGTTCAAGAAACTCCCACAACTTCGCAAGATGTGAGTCTGTATCTCTCTCTCTCTCTCTCTCTCTCTCTCTCTCTTTCTATCTGTCTCCTCTACTTTTCAGGCTTTTTGTATGTCTCTCTTTGGCTGTCTGTCTCTCTCTTTGCCTATCGCTCTCTAATGGCCAATCTCGCTGCCTCTCTCTGTCTCTGTCTCACTCTGTCCTCCTGTCTCACTCTGTTTTACTGTCACTATTTCTCTCTATTTTACTCTAATCTGTCTTTCTCTGTAGCCCTCTATTTCAATCTGTCTCTCTCTCTTTATCACCATATCCCTGTCTCACTCTGTCTCTTTGTCTCTCTCCATTTCTCCATCTTACTCCCTGTCTCACTCTGTCTCAAGGTGCTTGTCTCTGTCACACTCTCTGTCTCTCTCTCTCACTTTCTGGCTCACTTTGTCTATCTCACTCTTACTGTGTCTCTCTCTCTGACTCACTTTGTCTGTCTCTGTTATCACTTTCTCTGTCTCTCTCTTAATGTGTCTCTCTTTCTCTCTAACTCTGTCTCACTCGCTCTGTCTCTCTCTCCCTGTACAGCAACTTCAGCAATAATAAGATTAGTGATATAGAGGAGGGCACTTTTGAGGGAGCGAATGGAGTGAATGAGCTCATACTGACCAGCAACCGTCTAGAGAGTGTTCACTATGGCATGCTGAAGGGTCTGACGGGTCTGCGCACACTGTGAGTCTTACACACACACACACACACATACACACATTTATGCACAGCGTCTGAGTCACTAGAGTCATTAGTAAATGTCAGAATAATAAGTCATCAGAGATAAGGTCACAGTGTGAATCTGATTAGTGTGTGTGTGTTTGTGTGTTTGTGTGTGTGTGTGTAGGATGTTGCGCAGTAACAAGATCAGCTGTGTGAGTAACAGCAGCTTTACCGGCCTGAGTTCAGTGCGGCTGCTCTCTCTCTATGATAACCTGATCACCTCCATCACCCGAGGAGCCTTCGACACACTCCATTCTCTCTCCACACTGTAAGTATAAACACACCTTTGTCTTGTTTTGATAGTTTTTGTACCGTCTTGTGCCGTCTGCACATGTTTGCACTGTGCACTTTATGTAAATATATGTGATGTCTACTGTAGTTCTGTGTTTTGTTTTATGTAGCACCTTGGTCCTGGAGGAACGTTGTTTCATTTCACTGTGTACTAACTAGCTGTATATGGTTGAAATGACAATAAAGCCGCTCGACTTGTTGACACACACATATGCACATGGGCAAAGACACCTTTCTGTCTCAAAAAATGCTCTGATTTAATCAGAATTTTAATTTTGTATTTTTTTGACTCCGCCTCTCAGGAACTTGCTGGCCAATCCGTTTAACTGTAACTGTCACATGGCCTGGTTGGGGGAGTGGCTACGGAAGAAACGCATTGTCACGGGAAACCCTCGCTGCCTAAAACCCTACTTTCTGAAAGAGATCCCAATTCAGGATGTGGCCGTGCAGGACTTCGCCTGTGAGGACGGTATGAGCTGTAACAGCTCTCTCTCTCTGTGTGTGTGTGTGTGTGTGAGAGATCTTGTTTCAGTTAATGTGCTGCAATGATAAGATCTGTCATGCTAACTTAAGTGTAATGCTGTTAGCTTTCTCTTAAACAAATAAAGATTATCTCTCTCACACACACATACACACAAAACTGTAATCCAATGATGGATGGGACAGAGGGGTGCCAATACTTTGTGCTACGCAACAGCTGAGCTACAGTCAGTAAATGCGTAGTAGCGGGTAAGCACAAAAACAACATACTGATAACTATGAGGTGTTGAGGTATGTGTGTGTGTGTGTGTAGGTGATGATGAGAATAGCTGCTCCCCCTCAGCTCGTTGTCCGTCAGAATGCTCGTGTTTGGACACGGTGGTGCGCTGCAGTAATAAAGGACTGAACACACTGCCGAAGGGCATCCCTAAAGATGTCACTGAGCTGTGAGCATACACACACACACAGACAAATCATGCAAACACACATATATAACACATTCATTGTATATCCATGCATGTACACACACACACACACACAATACTATAAACATGCTTAACAATATATTAGAAACACATGTATTACACATCATATATACACGCTAAACAAGATTTTACACACACACACACACACACACACACTAAACATCCTATATACACACTAAACAAGAAGATTTCACGCACACACATATAGACCCTATATACATAATAAACAAAAAAATATTATGCACACAGCCTATATACACACTAAACAATACAATATCACACACACACACACACACACACAAATAGTTGGTAATGTACTATTTCCTCTGTGTGTGTGTGTGTGTGTGTGTGTGTGTTATGTTTTTGATAGCTATCTGGATGGAAACCAGTTCACACAGGCTCCTCTGGAGCTCTCCAACTACAAACACCTCACACTCATGTAAGTCCCGCCTCCTGAAGAACCAGCCAATCAGCATCCACCTCCCGCTCATGCATTTAACCAACCACTAGTAAATTTAGCTAATGTGTTTTTTAGTAAATGATGCAAACACAAGCTATTATCACTGACTCTCAACTATATGTGTGTCTAAGTGTGTAAATATCCATGTGATATCAGATTGTGCAGGATTTTAGCATTTTAATTGGAGACACTGTTTATCTTGAAGACCAAATATAGTATTTTTAATGGATAAAATTATAAAATTAAAAACAGCACATAACGTAAACTCTAATCATAGCAGAGTCGTGCTTAGTCGGCTTATCTTTCAAACGGAGGGCATGTTTTCTTTGAATGAGAGTGCATTGAATGTGCTAAGTTTTTATTAATCTGACCGCTCAGAATTAAAAGTGTGATAGAATAGCTTACATCCCTTACATCCCATGTACATGTTGCAATTTCATGACCTTCATGTAGCATCTTGTGGTTTCATTACGTTGTGCGCACAATTAACTGTCGGATATTTAAAAAATAAAATGCGAAATTAAAGGATGTGCTGTATCAAGTGCTATTTTATAAGCTGCTGAATAATAAGTGTGGACGCTTCCACTCAAGACGAATCCTGTAACCTCAGAGGCATGAACTGTACGCAGGTAATTTGCAGAATATAAATGAGAAGCCCAGAAAACTGAACTAATCAGGTGCGGAACCCGATTCTGAATATGAGTAACTTTCCCTGCTAAATATGTTGCCGTAACTGTTGGACCTAAGTCAATCTAGTTTATTGTGTGATTTTTTTTCATCTAAAATTCTCTAGACCTTTTTTTTTATTTTATAAAGTTTGCTCTCAGGCCTTAACAGTGTGTGTTAATTAACACCGCTTATGAGACTTAGTGAGTTTAAACATCTGTCAAAGCTCAACAATACATTTATTATTTTTTGTTAATTTAATCACCAAATACTGGTGTTTAAACTCACTCTTTTAAGCTGCTTAACAATTTTTGCTGTTATTGCTTGCAAACTCATTCACAGTAGAAATGCTGATTGAGACTGGACCCAAAATGGCTCCCCATTTGGCAGGAACTGCACAACTTGTGCTCTATATGTTAATGCAGGAGTCATATAGGACACAGTCCTGGTGTGATAGTTTCTTTTGACATGTTTTTTGGCAGCAGCTGACAGCTTTGTGTGTGTGTGTGTGTTTGTTTTCTTGCAGTGATTTGAGCAATAACCAGATCAGCACGTTGTCCAACAACAGCTACAGTAACATGTCTGAGCTGCTTACACTGTGAGTGTGATGATGATGATGATGATATAGTGAACCTGTGTGTGTGTGTGTGTGAAGGGGTTTGTGTGTCTGTCAGTGAGTATTTATGATTAGCGATATTTTTTATATTATAATTTGTAAGTACTGTTATATGATTACAGAAAAGAGCTGTCTGTCAGAACATTGTTGCTAACATAGTGCTAACTTTGCCAGGGGTTTTAACTAGCACTAATTATTGCTAGGTGAAGTAGCTTTCCTAACATAAACACAGTTAACAAATGTTTACATAGAATAATGCTAATGCAAGAATTGTCGATTAATTGTGTACTTGTCTGTTTTCATAAAATATGGTATTTATTCTGATATTTTGTGTGTGTGTGTTCTGCTAAACCCCTTTTGTCTCTATACAGAATCTTAAGTTACAACAGACTGAGATGTATTCCAGCTAAAGCGTTTGAGGGCCTTAGATCTTTGCGATTATTGTAAGTGTGTGTGTGTTCGAGAAGTGTAATTGTGTAAAATCCATGTAGAAGTCTTTCAGTCTCACTCATCCTCTTTCTTTGCAGGTCTTTACATGGTAATGACATTGCTGTAATTCCTGAAGGAGCATTTAAAGATCTCTCCTCTCTTTCTCATCTGTGAGTGATTTCACATACACACATACACACACACATACACACACACTCACACACAATTGTCACTGAACAATAAGATTTAAAATAGCCAAATGAATAATAAACAAAGAATTTATGGAGTTAGTGGTGTAGATGTTCATTTGTGTGTGTGTGTGTGTGTGTGTGTGTGTGTGTGTGTGTGTCAGTGCTCTCGGGGCGAACCCTCTACACTGTGACTGTAACATGCAGTGGCTCTCTGATTGGGTGAAGAGTGGCTATAAAGAGCCGGGCATCGCTCGGTGTGCTGGACCCAAAGACATGATGGACAAACTGCTGCTCACCACACCATCTAAACTGTTCACCTGTACAGGTAACACACACACACACATCATCCAAACAGTTCACCTGTACAGGTAACACACACAGGCACACTTGCAAACACTCATATGCTCACTTTATCCTGTGTTTCAAAGAGTATTAATAAAAATCAGCTTATTTACAAGATTCAAATCTGTGCCTCATTAATATTCGGAGTAACACAACCTGATTGGTGCATTTGTAGTGGTCCCGGGGCCATGTGGTTTTCCTGTGCCAGGTAAGGCAGCCAGTCAGAGCCCCTCGTACCTCACTCACTTTACCTGCCCCGCCCTCATTTACCTGACATGACCTTTGACCTTGCTTTGCGATGTTCCAGTTGTTGCCCAGCCCTCATATTATGTGTGTGTGTGTGTGTGTGAGACATGCACTTTTTGTGTATGTTCTGTATAGTTTATTCTCTGTGACATTGTGAGTGTAGTAGTGAGTATAACTTTGTTCTCTCTCTCTCTCTCACACACACACACACAGGTCCAGTGGACATCAACATCCAGGCAAAGTGTGATCCATGTCTGTCCAGTCCATGCAAAAATAATGGCACCTGCACCAACCATCCTATTGACTTCTACAGATGCACCTGTCCATATGGATATAAGGTATGTATACACACACACACACACCATCTAAACAGTTACCTGCCTACAGGTAACACACATAGGCACACTTACAAACACTCACATGCTCACTTTATCACAGAACATTATTTAAAATTGGAAGTGAAAATATGAGCTTGTGTGTGTGTGTGTAGGGTCAGGATTGTGAAGCACCCATCCACGCCTGCATCAGTAACCCATGTCAAAATGGTGGAACGTGCAACCTAAAAGACGGAGCTGAGAACACACACTGGTAACACACACCTTCATCATTATTACCACCATCATCACCTGTGTGTGTGTGAGGGTGAGGGAGAGAGCGATTAAGCTGTAATGACTCTGCTTAATGGAGAGAGATGATCTAATCTTCCTTAAGTTTTCTTAATTACTTACACACTCACACACACCTAATTAACCAATTAAGACCCCCCCCCCCACACACACACACTTAATTAACTAATCTAGACTCATATAAGCACTTAATTACCCAATTATGGCTCACGCACTTAATGAACCAATCAGGATTCTCAGTGGTTTCTTCTGGATTCTCACGTTTGTTATAAATATGTATATATGTGTGTGTGTGTGTGTGTGTGTGTGTATGCACATGTGCACATGAATGTGTGCAGCATCATTAAAGTGGAAGAGGCACACACACATACACACAGTGGTCTCTTTATCTACAGTATGTGTACATTTTACTTTAGATGCTGAGTTACATTATCATGATTGTATTTTGTGTGTGTGTGCGTGCACTTAGGTGTGTGTGTCCCGAGGGCTTTGAGGGAGACGAATGTGAGATTAACATCGATGACTGCGAGGACAATGACTGTGAAAATAACTCCACATGTGTGGACGGAGTTAACACTTACACCTGTCTCTGCTCATCTGAGTACACAGGTAACACACACACACAAAAACATACACACACACAGATGTACGCACGTCTCTGCTCACCTGAGTACACATATAACATAACATACGTACACACAAAAAAATGAGCACACACACCTACACCTGTCTCACCTGAGTACACAGGTAACACACACCTACACCTGTCTCACCTGAGTACACAGGTAATACACACACACACACATTGGGACTCATTTATCAAGCTGGATATGAATGGATTTATTTGTAAATAGTTTGTAGGAGCATTTACACAAGAAATTTGGTATTTGTGAAAATCACATAATTTCGGGGGGGAAAAAAAAAAGTTCCTATCCTACCCGTGCTCCTGAGTGTGTAAATTTACACATGAGAAGACTAACTAATGTAAACCTCAATTAATCGGCTTCAAATCACATAAATCGTGATGAGTTACTACACTTTTATTTATGGATTATACTGTCAAGTTTAAATAGCTTGTGTATTTTTAGTTACACCCATCAGTGTAATGAAAACTTTGTGAAATCGGGACATTTCATATTAATTGCATTAACTTCATATCTAAAGAAATATTAGATAAGAAAAACTTAAAGTAAGCAGGCCAATATAAATTCATAAATTAAGACAAATAAGAGCAGTCATTCAACTAAGAAGAAATGGCGCTGTATAAAAGGAGGAAGCACTGAGAGCCAGCACTCTAATAAATACTGATAAGTGACCGATCTGGTATGTCTCGAGCTGCAGTGTGGTGTATACTCCCCAGTGTGTTGCGGATCATGCGCTTCCTGTGGACACAGGCCCTCCTGCTTTCCCAGCATGGCACCGGGGAGGGCGCAAAGGATTTCTGCCCAAGAGTCACAGAGACACGTCACTTTGAATAAAACACAATTAAACATAGCAATTTTTTCTGTGCCATGTGCTTGAACTCCATGATTTTTTTCCGTTTTCATATCAAACCATTTTCTTTTCACCTCGCCTAATTCACATCTCATTCACCTTTTCCATAATTTAGAGCTTTTCAGGTGCTGTTACGCTGTTAAATAATATATATTTTTATTGGCATAGACATGAGTCAAAATAACTTTCACTTCCACCTCTGAGAAAGTCTTTTTCTTTTCACTTGTCTGCGTGAGCTTTGCATTTTTTGGAGTTTTGTGGGCGTTACCAAATGCAAAACAGCAGTGCCAGTGCCATATTGTGAAAATTATTGAAAAATGAGACATACTATGTTTAAATGACTTTGTTTGCCCATGTTTATCTGGCTAATGCTAACATATTAACATGCTAACACTCTGCTTTTGCTGACTGGTCCAACACTCTCTCTCTCTCTGTCTCTCTCTCTCCCTCTCTCTCTATCTCTCTCTCTCTCCATCTTTGTGTCTCTGCCTGTCTGTCTCTCTCCATTTTTGTCTCTGTGTCTCTCATTGTCTCTGTTTCTCTCTTTGCTAGCCGCTAATAACAATGAAGTGGAAAAAGGTCAGTTGCTTTATTCATCTCTGCATCCTTTCTGTCTTTCATTCTTTAGCATCTCATTACTCGCTCTGCTTGCTTGTTAATAAAACACCACACACACACACACACACACTCTTTCTCAGAACATTTTAACAAAATTGACCAAAGACTGGCATTAATGAATTTTTGTCCTCTGTGTGTGTGTGTGTGTGTGTAGGAGAGC
The DNA here is from genome assembly GCA_037576675.1 of Pangasius sanitwongsei. Taxonomy (NCBI): domain Eukaryota; kingdom Metazoa; phylum Chordata; class Actinopteri; order Siluriformes; family Pangasiidae; genus Pangasius; species Pangasius sanitwongsei. Next base: position 5,794,470 of record CM075030.1, on the reverse strand, counting down.
TGTGTGAAGATAAGCTGGATTTGTGTTCTCCGGAGCTGAATCAGTGTCAGCATGACTCCAAATGTGTCTTGACCACTCACGGTTTCAAGTGGGTTTAACACACACACACAGTATTTTTGACTGCAACAAAATATATCACACTGTGCACTGGGCATGTCCAATCAAGCTGGTGTGTCCAATCAAGTGGGTGTGTCCAAGTAAGGGGCGTTTCTGTGGGTAGATAGTATCTAGTTAGCTATGAGCTAATACGCTTCCCTTATCTAATATTCCTTTGCAGCAAAGTAACTGGTATTGATGTTAAGCAGTCAAATCCACCAATCAGGACACCCCCACACAACTAATACACGCCCACTTTTGTTCTGCACTCTTTTCTCAAATGGCTTGCTCTGATTGGCTAGGTGTGAGTGCACCCCAGGGTACTCGGGAGAGCAGTGTGAGCTGGACATCGATGATTGCGCAGATAACAAGTGCAAAAATGGAGCGCAGTGTTTTGACGCTGTCAATGGCTACACGTGTGTGTGTCCTGAAGGCTACAGGTGAACACACATATACACACACACACACACACACAACTAATATTAGAGGGACACACATACACAAGATCATCAGTTATATGCTCAATACGCACAATATTGTTACTTCAAAAAGTGTGTGTGTGTGTGTGTGTGTGTAGTGGGTTGTTCTGCGAGTTCTCCCCCCCCATGGTGTTGCCCCGGACGAGTCCATGTGACGATCACCAGTGTGAGAACAGTGCGGAGTGTGTGGTCAAGGGGGCAGAGCCGGTGTGTGTGTGTCTCCATGGTTACGAGGGCGCACGATGTGAGCGACTCATCAGCCTGAACTTCGTCAGCCGAGACGCTTTCGTCCAGATTCCTTCTGACATGCAACACTCTAACATCACACTCCAGGTACACACACACACACACACACACTAATACACACACACATATATGCACACACACAAACAAAACGGTATTGTACAGTACAGTACTGACAGAATGGCTGTTTATATCTGACATGTGTGCGTGTGTGTGTTTGTGTGTGTTTGTGTAGATTGCGACAGACGAGGACAGTGGAGTGTTACTGTATAAAGGCAATGGTGAACAAATGGCTGTCGAGCTCTACAGAGGAAGAGTGAGAGTCAGCTATGATACAGGAACCATCTACAGGTACACACACACACACAAACACACACACTCAAACACACATTTAAATACTTATAGAAGGCTGCAATTTCCTGATGAGTTGTTAAGTCCATAAATGTTAGACACACAGACAGTTACTGATTTTGTGTGTGTGTGTGTGTGTGCGCGTGCAGTGCGGAGACGGTGAGTGATGGAGGATTCCACGTGTTGCAGCTCACAGTAACAGACCTGTCTGTCTCTCTGTCCATTGATGGAGGGAAACCCAAATCCATCTCTACTGCACGGAGGACAAGTGCAGGATTGAGACCTTCACCACTTTACCTGGGAGGTGTGTAACACACACACACACTCATACTCAATCCATACTTCATATACATACTTCTTCATCTCTTCTCTCTCTCTCTCTCTCTCAGGCATCCCCTTGCAGTCATCTGTCTCTCCGTTCAGTAACAGCTCCAGTTTTCATGGGTGTGTCCGTCAGGTCTACATTAACGAGCAGCTGCAGGATATGATGCATTTCCAGCGGGAGGGTGTAATCCCCGGGTGCCGCTCGTGCCAACCGAGTGTGTGTGTGCACGGCCAGTGCCATGTTAACTCACGTGATGCACGTGACGCGTATGAAGACACCCACTCGTCATTCAGCTGCGAGTGTGAACCAGGCTGGACCGGTCCGCTATGTGACCAGCCGCTCAATGACCCCTGCCTCGGCAACAAGTGAGCTGTTCAAAAACACAAAACTTAATTTACATGACTTTCAGCTACAGTCTGACCTCTGACCTTAAATCTGTCTCTCTCTCTCTCAGGTGTGTGCGTGGCACTTGTGTGCCCATTAACTCGTACTCGTACCGGTGTGTGTGCGCACTGGGATTCATGGGCGTGCTGTGTGATGAGCGCAGCGTGAGTGTGTGCGAGTGTAAACACGGACACTGCCGCCTCTCCGGCCTCGGCACAGCGTACTGCGAGTGTAACGCTGGATACACGGGGCCGCTGTGTGACAAAGGTACACACAAATAAACACACATGACTCTTTATGCGTAGGTGTCTATGTAAATTTACGTTAATATGCGTGTTTAAAACTGCTTTTACGTTGTGTGTTGCTGCTTTGAAAGCTCTAACCCTGCACAGCTTTAATATTGTTATTAGGTATGTGCCGATATTTGAGACAATATATTGTGATATTCATGTCACATTTAGCACACAGAGAATTACTATTACTAGTTTTTACATAGGGTTTTATTTTTTATCACCAAGTGGTGGGCGATATCACAAAAAATATCATGATTCTTATTTGTATGATACACGATATGTCTGCTAACAAAACGCCAGCGAAACAGAAGTGATGCATTTTTTTAATCTGTTTGATAATACTTTATTTAATGTCCATAAAATTTTTTTTTTTAATTTTTATATTTATTTCTAAAAGGTAAATATTGAGGAAAAAATAAAGATTAAGTACAGAACTTTAATAACAAATCAGTTGCCACAGTTTGTAATTCTTTTTAAAAAATGAATAAAAATATATCATGATATCTCTGAAAAGTGTGTTGTCTCATAATTTATCATGATATCACCATTATATTGTCGTATCGCCCAGCCCTGTCAAAGACTGTGTAACTCCGTCAGACAAATGAACTTGATATGAAGGTTTAATATCGGCACATGCGTGCTTATTACTAATCTGGGCTTTTAATAATGATGCTTTAATTTTTTTTAACCTCTCTGCACGTTTAAAGCTGCCACTGACAGCACTGCGGATCGCACTGAGGTGAGGGTGGTGCGTGTGTGTGTGTGTGTGTGTGCGTGTGTGTGTTTGTGCATGTGTGTGCATTTTAATTTTCTTTGCTCAAGCTCAGTGTACACTGGACACGTGTTGATAATCATTTATGTAATATACCAAGCAAAGCAACGTTATTGTAAACAGTGCATCACGACAAGATTTATTTTACATTTTGACAGCTGATTTGTTTGTGTACAACTCAAAGAGCATTAAAATGTTAAAAAAAAAAAAAAAAAAAACAGCAGACAGAATAAGGCACTTTGATCGGTGCAAATTTATTCAGTTTTTTTTTTTTTTTTAATTTTTAGCTAAAATGCTGAAAGTAATATGTTGCGTGTTGCGTTCGGACACTTTTTGTTTTTGTTATTTAATATACTTCGAGTGCATGTATCCACTTCAAATTTGGTAGGGAAAAGTGTATTTGGACACTATATTACAAATATATATGTGTAAAGGTTACATAAAAGTAAATCCCGTTCTAGATAGAAATGCTGCAAAAACTTTTCTTGTGAAATTTGGATCTGGTGTCGTTGTCACTGGTTGGGAAGATTTCCTCAATCATGGTGAAGATGAAGGAGCTTCCTAAAGTTCTCAGGGTCAAAACTGTTAAACAAGACGAGTGGAAAAAGCCAGAGAGCCATAGCGAAGATCTTAAACATCCCTGTCAGGATAACTGGTTTGATACTATGAAGGTGGAAAAGTTGTGGAAGCACAAATAATCATCCCTGGACATGTGCTTTATGCATCGTGCTCCCAGTCTAATGATCAGGAAGGTAAGAGAATTGTAAAAGACTTTCACCACCCCGGACACGGTCTCTGCTCAGTGCTCCCATCAGGGAAGCGCTACTGGATCCTGAGGACCAACACAGAGAGACTCAGGAGGAGTTTCTACCCTCAGGCAATCCGGCAACTGAATGAGGACACTTGAGAAGTCTGCATATCTCTACCTCACACACAGACACACATACACAAACACTTACGAGACAATTTTTTGCACACTACAGCTCTGTATGTCTGTTTTTTTAAACATATTCTATTTATGCATATTCATATTCTACATTTCATTTAAAGGCTGCTAAACTTTTTTACATATAGCCTACTAGATTGTATTTTATTATATTCTGTTTTTATTATGTATCATCGTTGCACTGTGGGACGAGTCACTAAGGAAAAACATTTCGCCACATTACATATTACATGTATGTAATATACATTTGACAAATGGAAGAATAGAACCTTGAACCTTGAAGAGAGAAGCCAGCAGTCACTCGAAAAGAGTTGCAGGACGCATTACTGCACATAACTCCTCTGCTGAAAAAGGAGCATACAGATGTGTGTCTAAAATTTGTACATGAACATTTAGGCAAATCAAAACAAAAAGTGGATATATGCCATGGAAGTATAGTAAATAACAAAAAGTGTCTGAATACTTTATTTCCCCTCACTGTATATGTTCAGTATAAAGTGCCTGATGTTACAGCAGACTAATTTGTCTCTTTTTTTGTCTAAAATGTCTAAAAACTAATTTTGTATTTTAAAAAGACAATAAATACAGTATCAGCACATGCCCAGTGTAAAGCGCCTCCTGTTACAGCAGACTAATTTGCCTCTTCCTTCTTCTCTCTTTGCTTTTATTCCTTGTCTGAACGTCTGTCTTAATTTGCTCTAAAATATTAAACTGCAAATCCTGAACCCACTAAACACATTGTTAATATTGTCTCTCTCTCTCTCTCTCTCTCTCTCTCTCTCTCTCTCTCTCTCTCTCTCTGTCTGTCTGTCTGACTCTCTGGACAGAAATGGAGTGTAGGGGTCACAGGGTCCGAGGTTACTTTCAGAGGCAGCAGGGCTACGCTGCGTGTCAGACCACGGAGAAAATCTCACGCCTAGAATGTGCAGGAAGCTGCGGGGGCGGGGACTCGTGTTGCTCCGCCCTCCGCACCAAAACCAGGAAGTACACGTTCCAGTGCACGGACGGCTCCTCGTTCATCCAGGAAGTGGAGAAAGTGGTCAAATGTGGCTGTACGAAGTGTCCATCCTAAAACAGAGAGAGAGAGAGAAAGAGACCCTGCCCCTTCCCCCCACACTTCCTGTCCTCCTCCCTCCACTTCCTCTCCTCTCGTCTGTTTCTCCATGTTTTTATATAAATGTTCACATATTTTCCGTTTCGGACTGATGATCGCTTCCCTCAGAAGAGAAGATGGATTATTGTAAGATACAGAACAAAAAACCTATTTTTTATTATCAAGGACAAAAAAAGTATAGATTTTAGATTATTTTGTTTGTTTTCATTTGCAGTCCTGAAAGAACTGTGATTTTATTTTTTGTTTACCTTTTTCATTTTTTTTTTTTTTTTTAATTTTACTCAACAACACCTCAGTGAAGAGCGGAGAGCAGTCTGCTTCTCCGTACGGGTTTTTGGACTAACTCACTTTTTCAACATGGGGAGAAATAGTACCGCCAACACACACACACACACACACACACACCCCAAGTAAACCCTGTGTATTTATTGTGTGAACCACTCCTTCACAGTACTTCCCTGGTTTTATCTACAGAGTTACAGCCAATATAAACCTATATTAATTTATATTTGTCCTGTTAACAGCGTAGCTTACACACATACGCACACAGACACACACACACACACACACATATTAGCGTGCTGTAACGTAGAACAACTAACGGTGGTTGATTCGACCAACGAGACGTGAGTCATGTTTATATAAATCCTTTAGTGGTGTTTCAAACCTTCAAAATGTGAAGTGTATATTTTTGTCCTTAAACTTTGTACGGTGTCAGAGATGGACTTTCCTATTAGCACAGAACCGTGTAGCCCATCCCCCTCCTCGTGTATTCAACCTAAAACACGCAATTTGTAGTGACCGAGTAATGCTAGCTCCACTAGGAGGCGCTCTGCGTGCCTCTGAAGATGTTTGTCCTTATAAAACTCGATTTAACTAGAACGTAAAAGCTGTGAGTATTTTTTATCTAAATGATACTTTAACCCCGCCCACTTCCTCCCTCTTGTTAACACGTTGCTGCTAAACTGGTATCGTAGAATTTGCGCCATGATTAGACATGTGCCGATATTACAGTTTCCATACCACGATAATCGCCTTCCATTGTCACAGTTTGTGCATTTCGATGTTCTTGGTAAAGATCTTGTCAATGTTATAAAGTAACATTTGAATATTTAAAACATTTTATACAGTTAATTTAAAACAATATATACAATAAATAAACAAGGATTCTTGCATTGTATTCTGGTTTCAGTTTCATATTACTACTCATATTTTAATCACTCAGAAGTGCGAAACATCAGAATAATGGTAAAACTACAGTAAAAACAAATTGGTCAGATTACAATTAAGCAAATGCAAGGGGTAAAAACGAGACATTTCCTGAGCATGTCGCAATGTTGTAGTTCGGGAAAATCGCCACGTCATCACTTCATACTAGAAGTTGAAGAAGACATGTTAGTTACCTTACAACCTCCTAACATGATGTGATTCTTAGCTTACCAAAATTGCAGCTAGGCTTTGTAAACAGTTAGCGCTTGTTGCAAATGAACTAGCTTACCTAATTATCTGGCTAACATTTTTAAACAGATTTTCCTCTCACAGCAGAGTGATCTAGCTAATATAGTTAGCTGTCTAAAAGTGTTGAATAGTTGTAAACATGATTATACATATCACATTAATGCTAAAACTATGACCAAAATGGATTTGACAAAAAAAAAATTGGATATTCTGCAGGTAAGAGAAAAAAAAAACATTATTTCAGTGTGCCAAGTCATAAAAAAGTTCTAGGGATTAAAAATACACTATATGGTCTTTGTAGCGCACTGTGCATGTGAACTTTAAAAATTTATATTCCTTTACTGACTTTTCAGCTTAGGTGCTAACACAGCTAAACAGGATGTAATACTAATGTAGTGATGAATGAATTGGCTCATGTAACTAGTTAGCTAACTAACTAATAGTTTTAAACATTTACCTCATATCAAAGAGAGAACTGGCTAATAAAACCTGCTGGTTAGCCAACTAACTAATAGTTATCTGTTATAGTGATAAGTAAGCTAATAAAGCTTGCTAGATGTATGCTGCTAGCTAGCTAGTTACAAATGCTGCATAGATTGGGAACGAATTCTTGTGATCTGCAAACAGAAGTATGACTCTTAATCAAAATAGTACAGAAAATGCCAGCTGCTAAACTGTTAACTTAGAACAGTACATTTGTGAGGCTGCCTTCTTAATGAGAAAAAACGCAAAAAACACTTCTGAGTGAGGAAAAAGCACAAAAAACGGTGACGACAAACACTGCCTACCAGGTAGACGAGTCCATTATAACATAATAATATTCTGTTTGATTATCAAGATATTATTTTGTTACAGATCATCGGCACATGTCTAATGATGATGATGATGATGAAGATGATGGTTATTCAGCTGGTAATGATGGTAATAATGATATGATGATGATGGTAACTATGATGATGGTGTGTATTGTAGAGGACAGTGCTTGTACACTGATGAGCACATTATCTTACTGATCTTTAAATAAAAATGTTCCTTCCTTGTACGGTGTGATTTCCCTTTTGGCGCAATACAAAGAATACATAGAATTAATGTGTCCTGATGTATATTTTATGACTTCTACATTGTATAGTCAGTACAAAAACACATACATCTCTCTCTCTCTCTCTCTCATATATATATATATATATATATATATATATATATATATATATATATATATATATAGTGTGTGTGTGTGTGTGTGTATCTA
>CM075030.1:5761261-5786660 GCA_037576675.1 Pangasius sanitwongsei | reverse complement strand
AATTCACTGAGCTCCTGAGAGCGACCCATTCTTTCACAAATGTTTGTAGAAGCAGTCTGCATGCCTAGGTGCTTGATCTTATCACCTGTGGCCATAAAAGTGATTAGAACACCTGAATTCAATGATTTGGAGGGGTGTCCCAAAACTTTTGGCAATATAGTGTATATTATATGTGTGCTATATTATAAGGGTAACAAAAGCATCCATTGCTCCACTCAGTAAATTCTTCAGCAAAACAAGCCCTGTAACAACCAAGACCACGTTTAAGCACACACATGCACACGCGTTTTTAGTTTTGTGGTTGTCATTTTAAAAGTCAAAGACTCTATAACACCGCCCTGTTTGTGGCTTTGTGGTAAAAGCCTGGTCTCTGAGTATAAAGGTTGCTGGTTCAAATCTGGCTTGAGTTGGTTGAGAGCAATGAAGTGGGTTAATGGGTAAACAGCTGGAAAGGGAGAGAAGGTGGTGCTTGTAGGCCCTTAAAAAAGTCTCAGTGATAGAGGGTTTTTAAGCAGAAATTCCTAGTTTTGCATATATAAGTTAACACTCTTTCATCAAGCTCCATAACCCTCGCTGTTCCTTTTCCTGGACTCTGGGGGGCAGCTGCCCGGATATTGCCCCCCCATCTCAGGTCACGCCCTTCAGCCTTCCTGCCTTCCACGCTCATTTAGCCCCAGACTTTTCCCACACACACCACTTTACGTGGCTCCAAATCCTGGAGACCTGGCTGGGATTCGAACCAGCAACCTCTCAACTCTGAGGGAAAGCTCACCCAATTGAGCCACAGGATCTCATACAAGCCAACCCTTTTAATTAACCTTTCACTTTTGTATACTTAATCCTTAACAAAAGGTAATGCTAAAGCATAGAATCAAACCTGGTATGTACCGCATGAGAGGCAAGGACATTAACCACTGCACCACTGTTACTTATTGGATGTTTGTCTTAATAAACAACAATGTACATGAAAGAGACTGCAATGAAACATTTAGGGAAGAGATGGTTGCTATCTTTCTCTTGATAGTAGAGGTTCAGTGCTCATCACGTCCCTGTAGTTTCTCTCAGTAACAGGAAGCCACAAGTGTAACTATCTAACTTAATTAACAGTAATAGTTAATTTGCAGTAGTTAAGGTGACTATATCCAGAATACTACATCAGGGCCCAGACCCAACAACCTCCATAACTCTAACCACTGCACCACACAGGTGGATATTAGCTAATGCACAATTGTTTATCACCTTAATCATCAGCAGCACACAGTTCTTCTTCCACTTTATTTCTTCTTTAAATCCCAAACTCTGACTTATCTTATTTTTTTTAACTTCATTAGATGGCAGTAAGGAAAGGGAATCATTCCGCTGTGATGGAATCTGATGCAATAATCATTTTTAAACCTTGAAAGTATCTTTATTCCCCAGAGCAATAAAATCAGTTTTTAAGAAATGCTAGCACAAAACCTTAGCACTTTGCATTCAGGTTTCGTAATCCCCTAGGTTTTGTAATCTTACCGTTGCCCATTCAATTCAATTTTATTTGTGTTTTTTATTTGTGCTCAATCCAAGGTAAATAATAAAGCTAGCTGATTCACTTCATTTTAAATCAACTAGCTAACATTATACAGAATGAGCTTTTAGTAGCATTTGTGCATGAACATGTGCACTTTTCATGGGCACTGTTTAAACAGGAAACAGAGAGAAATAAAACGTTATGTGTATGTATGTGTTTTGTAGGTGATACATGTTGAGTGATAAATGCTGATAAATGCACATATTGAAGAGGAGCTGTGGATGTGTTACTGGTCACTGAACACTTTTTTTTTTTTTTTTTTTTGGATACTGGACTAAGTGTACTTACCTAAAATGGATTTGACACTGCTTGTGTAGGTAATCTAAATAAAACCAGTGTTGTTCTAGCGCAGTGTCTGTTAGCGACCAGCTCTTATTTCCGCCCACCGCTGCCATCAGGAGCATCCTCGAGCATGGAGACAGGACTTTGGGACTCTGTTCAAATCAGGATTCATCATTAAGATGAAGAGATGATGATGGTGAGTTTAAACACTAAATGTTATAACTTTTATGAAATGTCTAACAGCCACACCAACTGTCAGCCAGCAAGAGACTGGCATAATCAGGTACCATGAGTGGAACGTAACATTTCATCATGAATGTTAATTGTGTTGTAAAGGTACACAACATCCTCTAAGCTTCTGACTAAAGATACAGAAATGTACCGTTGAGGGTATTTGCACTTTGAGTTGCGGATAGTGATGCAATAAAACCATCGGCCGTATTTAAATTTAAATCACTTCAATAAGTGGGATGGATGAGCTAAGCTAATTTATCCACAGTGCATTATGGGTAACACATGACTGTATGAACACCGGTACACAGCCACAAGCATGACGTTTTGTTAGAATCGACACCGTGTTCTTTTGTTTGGGGCGGAGCCTTAAATTGGCTGACTGTCTAGTAAGAACACTAGATATTCGTTTTAGAATTTAGGACAAATTGTTAGAATTTTAGAATTTAGGATGGAGCCTTGGAAAAGGCGGATGTTGTCGCCTAGGCATGAATTTTCGCATTTAGGACGGTGTCTTAAAATGGCAGATGTTCTAGTAGGAACACTGGACGTGAGACGGTACGTGTTTGAAAAGAGAAACACTTGATTTGAATTCGCTTATAAAACTCTGTTTTATTATTTCAATTTCATCACACACATTTCCACTCTGATTGTCATGGAAACAAAACTTAACTAAAAAAAACATACAATGAAGAAACAGTGGGCAGGTGTCATTGTCATCACCACTAGGCATGTGCCAATACTGGGGACACTGTGAAATATCACTACTCCCCGGTGGACTCTATATGGGAGGAGGCTGCCTAAGTAGACAGCATGTTTAGGCTGTGTCCCAATCAGAAGGCAGCACAAAGATAGCAGTCTTTTAAGGGTTCTTACTTTAGATAGAATGGAAGGAGAAAAGAGTCCTGTGAAAGTATCTTGAACTGTGAAAAATTTATCGACACGTGCCTAGTCACCACACTCCAGTGTTTCATTTTAGGGTTCATATTTCAGCAAGTGCACACTTCACGCAGTGAACATCATGTCAGCTTTCTTTCATAGTCCAAGTGTTAAACTAATTAAGTTTCAAGAGATTTTATTGATGACATCACTTCCTGTTTAGGTAGGTATGCAGCTACAGTAAGACACACCAGGACAGGTCTAGTAGACTGACAGATATGAAATATGTTTTAAAAAAAAGATACAAAGATGACGATAATAATAATAATAATAATATTATATCTTGCAATTCACTTGCATCACCCCCTCCACATACTCACAAACACAAACTAAAGGCTATCACCACTAATCATTTTCTGCTAATGTTCAAATTACAGCCCTTTAATAAACAAAAGGAGAGCACAGATCATCACGAACGCCGCTCTCAACAGAAAATCGCATAGCTATAGAGTCAGGATCAGCTCTGAAATAATCGTACATGAATGCAAAACGTAATTTTATGATTTGTAATTTCACTGTTGACCTTAAAGCTCATGACACTTGAGAATCCTAACTCACAAATTCACTTCACAAGTTTAACAGTTAGTCACCCAGCTAGTCACAAGGTGTTTCTGGGACAATGAGGGCTTAAGTTAAGTTTGATTTGCCATTCACAAATTGATCACATGACTTCGCTTTGCGCTTCTTGTGCTCGACGTACTTAGCCTAAAACACTGGTTTTGATTGCACAATATATATTTTAACGTTACTGCTTTAGCGCTAGCTATCTCGCTGAAAAAGGAGACTAGCAAGCTGGCTAAATATAGGCTAACTATTACAGTATACTTAAATTTGACATTTTATACCAAAATGTGAAGTCACATGATTAAGTTTGTAATTGGCTGATTAAATTGAACTTAAATTCATTTGAAAAAAATCAGCTTGTCCCTTCCCCTTCAATTGATATAATAGTTTCAATTAAACGGTTGGTTTTTGCGTAAATGGTCATTTGTAATCACATCATCCATGTTGCCATGTTCAAACAGCAACATTTTATGATCTTAACATTGCATTAAGGTACGATTACTTTAGATAAAATAACTACAGTCACACTAGCAAGTGACGAGTCGTTCACTGTGGGCATTCAGTGATCATTAGCAGTGCCGCTTGTGGGCATGGTTCCGATGAGAAACGGTAGTATGTGTATATATATATATATATATCACATCTAAAGCTAACTAGTTAAAGACAAATTAAATAACACACTAATCAGAGTAAAAACTGGTTGTTTGATTTACATACTACGTGCTAGGCTTCATGCTTTACCATATCATACCTTATTTGCATAGAATTGAGAGAAGCTAAAGGAAAAATGGTCACCTGTCACTACGTTGCTTACTAGTGCGAGCGTTTGGCGACATCAGTGATGATCTGTGAGTGACTGCCGATACTATCTTGAATTTAGGCAGCTGACTCGTTACTCTGCAGTGGACAGTTTGAGTTTTGCGCAGTAGCTTAATTCCCCCTTTAATCAGAATTAGAGTTTGCTGAATATAACAGTCACAGCATTAAAGACAAAAAAAAAATCCCAATCACCCAGAAGCACACACATAAGGAGACTCCATTAGGGATGTGCCGATAATCAGTTACAATAGGATATGTTGCAATATTTGTTGTGCAATGTTATCACAGATGCTTTGCGTAGGACAGAGATAAGCGTGTCCCATTCGGAAGGCAGTACAGGGACAGATGTCTTACAACATGGCAGACAGTTTTATTAACAGAACAATATCGTGATAATGTGGAGCCTTGATAAAATTACAGCGATATTAAGTATCGGCACATACCTAATATTTTATTTATATATATATATATATATATATATATATATATATATATATATATATGCGTTCACATTAGCGTCGAGGTGAAAATAGAGCTAAAAATAGATTTTTTCATATTTAATCAGAAAAATCTAGAAGATCTACAAAACTTAGCAACACTCTTTATTAAAAATAACTACGCTATTCTGATTACATTCAGTGTTCAGGGTACGACTGGGCCGTTGCCACGGTCACCAGGGTCGTCATGGTCACAGTGTGCGACCGTGGTAACAAGCATCAGTACCGGGTTCGGTACTCATGGTGCCATCTGTTGAAGTCGTTGTAAAAGAGAACGATGCTGCCAGACGACATGCCGGTGATGATACATCTACAGAGAGAGAGAGAGATTGAGATGGGGGATTAATATGGTATTAATCAGTGTTGATTAGTTGATGGGTATTAGTCATTATTGACTGAGATTGATCAGTATTGGTCAGCATTAATGATTAATGATCAGAAGTAATTGGTATTAATCAGTAGTGATTGGCTTTAATCAGTATTTATGGATACTGAACTGTATTAACTGGTATTGATCAGTATTGATGGGTAATCATCAGTATAGATGGTAATTGCTAAGTATTGTGGGTGTATGGTACCTTTACGCTGTTTATAGGGAGGTGTGTGTGTGTAGGGGTGTGTGTAGGGATGGGTGTGTGTATACATATACCTTTGGTCGGAGGTCATGGCCATAGAGCGAATCGCAGCATCACAGCCTGGATAAGTGAAGAGCTGTTTGAGATCATGGATCTGCCACACAGTGAGAACCCCCCTCTCTCCTCCACACAGCAGGTACTGACCATCCCTACTCAATAACATAGCCTAAACACACACTCCCAGAGAGAGAGAGAGAGAGAGGGGTGTTAAAAATGATAAAATTATACAAAATTTCCTAAAGGGAAAATGGTTGTAGTGTTACTTATGCCTGTGATGCAGGACATTCAGCCCATTAGACCACACACACACACACACGTTTAGGACTAAAAATGAGTCATAGCAAAACAGGAAATGGTTTAAGAGGATAGGTAACACTAACACTGTCAAACACCGACCACCACAGCAACATACACACTGTGTGTGTGTAAAACACTCAATGTGGGACACTGATATAGGACGATTAGGAAATATGTGCGTACATTTTGTATTAAGGACAGTGTAGGGTGGTCTATGAGACTACTTCCTGTTTATGACTGTCACATGACCGGCCTAACATTACACACGCTACATGCAGTCACAGAGCAGCCACACAGGCAAACCACACAATACACCATCTTCATCCTTGTCATTAAACTCATCCTTGCTCCTAAATGCAGATGATCATGTATGAGAACTTTCATGTACCAAGGCAGGATTATGGACTGGATGAAGGAATGTACATCAATCTTAGTCTGACACAGCCGTCCAGCAGCGTGGGACATTCAAACAATGGTAAGTACATGCAGATGGGCTGAAAATTTATTCAGTCCATCTCAGTCCAATGTTAGACAAGTGTGTGACAGACAGACCTAGAGATATATAAAGACCTACTAACAGACAGACAGATGGAGAGACCTATATACAGTTTAAAAGTAGTTGGAAAGGCAAGGCCAATTCTTTTATTTTGCTATACACGGAAGATATTTGGGTTTGAGATCAAAAGATAAATATGGGATGATGGATCAGAATTTCAGCTTTCATTTCCTGATATTTACACCTAGATGTGTTAAACAACTTAGAACATGGCACCTTTTGTGGCAGCCAATTTTAAGCTGAGCAAAATTATTGGAACAGATAGTCTTAAAGCAAATAACACTTAGTATTTGCTTATTGCCTTGCTTGCAATAACTGCATCAACCCAGAGACCCACTGACATCACCAAGCTGTTGCATTCTTCTTTTGGGATGCTTCTCCTGGCTTGTACTGCACTTCTTTCAGTTGTTGTTTGTTTTGAGGGAGTTTCTCCCTTCAGTCTCCTCTTAAGGAGGTGAAATGCTGCTTAATTGGGTTACGTTCTAGTCTAAAACCTCCCAAAGTTTCCCCCTGATGAAGTCCTCTGTTGTGTTGGCACTGTGTTTTGGGTCATTGTCTTGCTGCATGATGAAGTTCCTCCCAATTAGATTGGATGCATTTCTCTGTAAATTGGCAGACAGAATGTTTCTATAGACTTCTGAATTCCTTCTCTGCTACCACCATGAGTTCATTAATCAATAAAGATTAGTGAACCCGTTCCAGAAGCAGCTATGCAAGCCCAAGCCATGACACTTTGGCCTTTCCATCGCCTTGGTAGCGGTTACTCTTGGTTCCAGAACTTTTGTGGCTCATCTCTGTATTTCTCTGCGAATTCCAATCTGGTCTTCTGATTCTTACTGCTGATGAGTGGTTTGCATCTTGTGTTGTGGCTTCTATATTTGTGCTCTCGAAGTCTTCTTGAACGGTGGATTGTGATACCTTCACTCCTGCCCTGTAGAGGTTGTTGGCGATGTGACTGTTGTTTTTGTGTTTTTCTTCATAGTTCTCACAATGTTTGTCATCATCTGCTGTTGTTTTCCTTGGCTGACCTGTTTGATGTCTGATTGGTACTACACCAGTGGTGTCCTTCTTTTTCAGGACATTCCAAATTGTAATTGTATTGGCTATGTCCAGTTTTTGTGCAATGGCTCTGACTGGTCATCCTTCTTGTCTCAGCTTCAAAATGGTTTGCTTTTCTCCCAAAGACATCTCTCTGGTCTTCATGTTGGTTTATCCTTTTTAACAACAAATGTATTCTTCACAGGTGAAACCCAGGGCCTTTACCAAGAGTAGCTGTTCATAGCTATTAACTGTTAAACAGCCAATCTAACAGGGCACACCTGGGCAACAAGAAACATCTGTCACTCACATGTTCCAACATTTTTGATGACTTGAGAAATGCGTGTGTTCAAACAAAAGGTGGTGTGTTCTAAGTTACTTAACTCATCTAGATTTAAATATCAGGAAATGAAAGCTGAAATTCTGATCTATCATATATCATTCATCTTTTGATCTCAAAGCCAAATGTCTTCAGTGTATAGCAAAAACAAAAGTATTGAACTTGCCATTCCAATACTTTTCGAGGGGACTGTAAATAGACAGATAGACAGACTGCAAACATATTAGATAAACAGAAAGGCAGACAGATAGATGGACATAGACAGATAGACATAGATAGTTATACAGACAGACAAACATAGAAAGACAGATGGACAGAGATGTGTAAAGATATACATACTGATAGTCAGATACATAGATGTACTGACATACAGATAGACAGACAATTGGACAGATATATATAGATAGTCAGATTGCAAATATTAGATAACTATAATGACAGACATAGATGGACAGACTCAGAGACAGACAGATAGATAGAAAGACGAATGAGAGTACAGACAGGCAAACATGCAGCCATACTGGACAGAGACAAATGAAGCCTCTATAATGGAGAATGGAATAATGAAGCCTCCGTTTGAGCCCTGACACGTTGCCGGTGCGTGTTTTTATGTCAGGTGTGTCACGGCAGAGACGTGTCCGGTGTCCTGTCCCGTGTACGGTGCGGTGTCAGAGTTGCATGTCGGCCATGTGTTTGGCGTTGTTGTGTGTGATGCTGCTGATCATCATCGGGATGCTGAGCGTGATTAACGCACATCTCCGAAGCAGCTGTCTCAATCAGAGCGCAGAGCTTGTGCCGACGTACACACATCTACAGCTTCACAGTGAGTCCACGTGCACTGCTGCTACACAAGGTGTCTTACTACCCAAACTACTAATTCCATAATGCATTGCAAGCGATGTTATGCCTAGCTTTTCTTCTTTTTCAGCTTGTGTGTTTTGTATTCAGTTTAGTGCTGTGTTATTATTGTATACATTTTTACATACAATAACTCTGTTTCTACGGTTACAGAGATGATTAATAGACTTGTGTGCGATTGTTAAAACTGTTTTTAAGAAGCTGGTGTTGTGTTTTCCTGTGTTGTAGATTCTTCGGTAACAGTTACACAGTAATGCTGTGTGTGTGAGCGGAGAAGTCTCAGGTGATGCAGACGACACCACTCACCTACTTCACCAGTGTATATAATGGAATATAATGTATAAGTATGGAAGCTTATAGCCACCAGTTTAGCATCATGTAAACCGAATGCCTAAGCCATTACTCTTGAGCTGATCAGTATCTCAGAAAGACGTCCTGACACTGCGTGACACTGCTAACTATAAAAATAGACAAGCTGAGCACATAGGAGGAGTGGCCTAAAGTTTAAAGGCAGGGTTGTATGAGAATATAGTAGTTCATTTATATATTTGTTTGTTTGTGTGTTTTTTCATTTATTTATTCATTTAATATGGATTTATTCTGTTAAGTATAAATAGCATTACTGAGCCAAAGGACGTCTTTTGAGGCGAGTGTGTGATATAGACACGCAATATGCACGGTGCTAAACTGGTAGCTGCAAGCTTTGCTTTTTTTTTTTTTTTTTTTTTTTTTTAGCTTGAGTGCAAAAATAAAGAAAAGCATCTTTTTGGTAAAGGAAACTGTTATTTTATATTTAATTGTAATAACTCAGCACTTCAACACATTCAGAAAACCACCTTTTTCACTTACTTCCTAATAACATACAGAAATCGCCTGTTTCTTTTTGCATTTGTGCTTTTGTAACACTGCAATGCAATGTGATGTATGTGATGTATGTAATATATCAAATGTGATGAGGCAATAAAGGTCTCGGTTTGCTTATTTACTGTTTGCTTGTAGTATAATGTGAATGTTAGGCTCTTTGATGATGGTAAAAGCATGAATGTGTGGATAAATCACTTTGTATTTCAATTTGCTTTTCAGTAGCAGCTGTTCAGCGTTAGTACTCCTCTTTACATGAATTAATCCCCTTTCTCTCCACAAAACCACACCCACAAACACAAACCTCTAGAAGTTAAAAATATACACAACATTTAATTCGAATGACATTTCCTGCATCTAAAAAGGCAGAAAACTCCTTAAAAAAAATAAAAAAATAAAAAATGGCGCACACCTGCCACATGACCCAGTTACTGCTGCGTGTGTAACAAACAGAGTGTGTCACCCCATTTGGGACGGAGCCCATAAAACTGCTGATGTTACCGCAAGACCACTATCTATGCATCAATTAAAAATTTCTAACATAAGTGGAGCCTTGAAAAAGATATTTTAGCAAGAATGCAAAACAGCCATTCACTGTAGCATTTGGGACAAAGCCCTTAGAATGGCCAACGTTCTAATAAGTACACTACCAACTCCAGAGTTTGGGACAGAACCTCTGACTAGTGACTAGGAGCTCTTTTTAGTGAGTGGATCAGAGCGGGATGGATGTGCTAAGTTTACGCCCGTCCCCGTGTGGACAGTCTGAGGGTGTGTTAAGCTAAACCGGCTCACGCTGTCTCGACCAATCAGATCCACTTTAGCTCAACTCTCTCGATGGCACTCTGGCGTCGGAGTCCAGCAGCGCCAGGACCATAGAGAGAGAGACAGATTTATTCCCTTCATCTGCTCTTCCTCTGCCGGTGTGGATTGCGTTACACTGTAAAGAGTCCCTCAGGAAACATTGATAATATACTACCACAAAGACGCAGGAGTCTTTTTATTCACTGAGGACTCACTGCAGAACATCACTCACATCAGGAAGTTGGCAACAAGTCTACTACTGTACACTGCACTCCTTCTGGTAATATACATAATATTTAGAGTAAATTATTGTAATCAGGTGAATTGTGGTCGCTCAAAAGTGGAGCTAAGGGTGCTTGTGAGCTCCGTACTGTTTGTTATTTCTATTAAATTAAATAGACTCAAACCGTGATCTAGGTACTCGGAATATCCAGATTCCTGCCAATAGATCTAACTTATATCTAATGACTGGTGATCTAACCAGTAAAATTCTTCAACAGATTGGCCATCAATCCATCCATCTGATCATCCATCCATTCATCCATCCATCTGCCAAGAATGATAGCATGGTGTGTTATCACTTGTGATTTTTCCATCCATCAGTCCACACATCTTTTTTATGCAACCATCCATCTGTCCATCCACTGGTTTGCCCATCCATCCATCCATCCTTCCATCACTGACTCTTTGTCATTGTGTATGTTATCAGTGGTGATTTTTCCATCCACCTCTTTGTCCATCCATCCATTCACAGAATTGTCTATTCATCTATCTTATCCATTCATCTGTCTATCCACCCATCCATTCATCTGTCCTTCCTTTTGTCCATCTGTCCACCCATCTAGCCATTGTGGAATGTTTGTCATTGTGCTAAGAATGACAGCAGGGTGTGTTATCACTGGAGATTTTTCCATCCATCCATCCACCAATCTGTCCATCTGTCTGTCCATCCATCCATCGGTTATTAATTAAATTGTTACTGTGCTAAAACTAGGGATGTTTCCGTCAAACATACTCATCCACTCATATCTTCATCCTTCCACCCATCTGTCCATCAATACACCCGTCAACTCGCTATCAACATGCACAGAACCCTTACTACATTAAAATGGTTGTGAACTTCTTATGTTGTTTGGATTGTCTTAGTTCTGTCTGTGATATTTTACCAGTTTTATCTGTTTATCCATCCATCCATGTGTCCATCCATTGAGCTATCCATCAATCCATCTATCCATTCATCAACTTGTTTGTCATTGTGCTAAGAATGTTAGTATGGTATGTAATCACTAGATATGTTCCCATCATTTAATCATCACCAGTGCATCACCATCATCATCATCACCAATGCATCCATCCATTCATGCTCCATCCATCCTCTCTTCCTCCAGTCGTTTACTGTTTCTTACTAATAGAACTGCTCACAAGACCTTGATTTATCCATGTAATTAAATGTCCTCCTCATCTTCTAGACATTATTTGCTATAGGGTTGTTCCTGTGCTAGAAACGTTAGCACATTGTGATCAACAAAGATGTTTTTATAAATAACGTCTGGGAAAAATGTATGCGAGGGACTTTTTTTTCCCCCCTGGACCGCTCTAAAAACGCTCGCTGTCTTTCCCCCTACAGTTGGTATAAATCACACGTCCCTTTCAGGAACGATCCAACATGGCCGCCACAACTCACATCTCAGACCCACGGTGAGTGTGTAAGACTAAACAGAGCCGTCGCCCCAGAGACAGCAAACAGAGCGCAGGCCGTTTTTCATCCCTCTTTCCCTCTCTAATCTTTCTCTTCTGGGCCAAAGTCTGTCTGGAGAGGGCAAGGCCGGGGATTTATAGAGACATTAATGCAATCAATTACATATGGCTGCATGTTTCAGGAAGAAAGAATCTGCTAAAAGGGTTACACTCAAATGACACACACACATTTTCCAGTACACACACATCTTAAAACAGCTCTATATACTACTACTATTTCTTCTGGTTTACACACAGCATTTATCAAATATATTGCATTCATTTGTGTATCTCAAAATATTTTAGCTTCAACTACATTATTTAATTCTGATATTTTTCAATATATACTAAAATAACAGAAGGAAACTAAACCTTTGCTAACCTCAAAAACCTCAGCCTCCAGTTACAATTATAAAAAGGAGATTATGCTAATCGCATCCTAGCAGCTTACAATCATATTTAAGTCAGGTTAGCTGTTGCATATGTTAGATTTTCAGTCAGATGAACATGTTTAGCTATGCTTATCATTTATTAGCCTGGATGACTGTTAATCATGCTAGCACTTAGCCAGGTATATTGATTAGCAAAGCTAGTCAAGTTAAATGTTACTCTGGGCTAGCTATTTAACACCTCGGCATATTTAGCATGATCAGCTCCATTGTCAGATTAAATGTTACATGTTAGTTTTTTAGTCAGGTATTAGTCACTAAACATTAAATAGAAGTTAAAAAAACAACAAATTATCAACAATCCATTTCTTTAGTACATTAATGAATATATATGTATATATATATTTGAATATATATGAATATATATATATATATATATATATATATATATATATATATATATACATATATATATATATATATTTTTAAATCCACCTAAAATGCTAACCTTGCTAATAATAAATAATAGAAAACGATTAGCCTACAAACTCTCTTTAGTTATGTTAGCCGTTGCTAATATTTTACTTTAGCTTTTTTATTTTTCTTATCAGGTGATTATTTGTTGGTCAGGCTATTATGTTTATTCAGATTATTTATCTGTCTGGTTGGCTGTTAGCGATTAATGTTAGAAAGATGATGTATTTAGTTAAGTTAGTGCGTTAAATCAGGTTGGCAGATTAGCTTGGTTATGCTAGCTCGCTAGTAGTACTAATGCTAGCTAGGTTTAATAATGTTAGCTGTTAGTCAGGTCAGTGGTTATCGGGTTAGACGACAGTTTAGCAGTTTAGCGAGATTAGCGTGTGTAGTTGAAGCGCTTCATTAAGGCAGGAAGATTTTTTTTCTCCACACGTCAGCCTAAATGAAAACAAATAGCAGCAGAACGCTAATGGAGGAAGCTAATCAGGATCTGGCAATGCTGCTGCTCTTTCTAATGGGAAACAGGTGTGGAGAGAGTGTGAGAGTGTGTGTACAAGCGAGTGTGTGTGTGCTCTGTGGATTTTCCCAGGCCTGCAGGAAAGTGAAAGTGATGGAGAAAGAAGGAGCTGGTGGATTTCTGGGAGCGCTGCCCGTTAGTGACTAATGTGACCTCTCACACGCTACGACTGCTCTTAGATATTCTGACACACACACACACACACACTTTCTCCCTTAGGCCACTCTCAAAATCTCTAGTCTCTCTGTCATTTTGTAACACTGCAGATCAAAGGCCAGCCCTTTCAGAGCAGGAGAGACGGAGTGATGGAGGGAGCGAGGGTGGAGGGCAGACGGAGTCCAGAGCGTACGCCGTGCTTTAATCATGCTCCATTCCAAAATCAGAACAAAAGGAGAGCGAGTGGAACAAGATTTCCCAAGCGCCCTTAATAATGAGCGCACCCCTGAATGCAGGACCAGACTTTCCTTCCTTCTTTCTTTAATTTATTTATTTATTAATACACACACTTCTATGACTGACATCTCCACCTTTCACCCTCTTCCTGAAAAACTCACAAACTTTACACGTTAAATCTGTTTTTTATACAACATCTGTAATATCGATCACTGAAATACACACACAAACATACACACACACACACAGCACAGGTGACCTGCTGGACATCAGGACAGACTGAACGCCATAAAATTTATCACATTTTCTCTCTGCCCCATAGTCATGTGCCCTAAACACACACACTCAATACCTACATGTGCACTTTATCACACCATTCACTGTTTATAATGCACTCTAACAAAACTCTCTGTTCTTACTCTTGCTGGTGTTACTTAGATAACCTGGCTAAACAGCTAACCTGGCAAAACATGCTAATTTGACTAAATCTGTTAATCTGTCTAAACCTGCTATTTACAACAGCAAGATAATCTGACTTAACAGCTACTGTGATTAAACCCAGTAATCTTAATAAAACCTGTAAATCTTAATAAAATGCTAACCTTACTAAACTTGTTAACCTTACTAAATAGCTAATTATACAGCTAACCTGCTAATTTTTAATAGAATGATAACCGGACTAATCCTGCGAATGTGACAAAACTAGCTGATCATACTAAACCTCCTAATTTTAATAAACTGCTAACCTGACAAAAACAGCTAATCTAACTAAACTAGCTAACCTCACTAATTCTGTTAACCTGACTAAATAGCTAATCTGACTATACAGCTAACCTGCTAATAATAAAAATTTAATAAAAAGATAACCTTACTAAACCTGCTAATTTTAATACAAAGATAACCTGAATAGACCTGCTAATCTCTCTTAACTCACTGATCTGACTATACAGCTAATCTGAGTAAAACTGTTAGCTAAACAGCTATAAAGGTAATATAATATAAACAATGACTAATCACGCTAGCCTAGCGCCATAGCTCCACATTTTAGTTTGAACAGAAGTATATTTAATAATTTGAGTCATTTTAATATTGGTACATTGGTTTAAAGGGAATTTGTCAATTTGTGCTTTCAACACGGGAAGCTGAAACATTACACACTCGCTATTCAAGAGATCGCAGTGTGTGTGTGTCAGTGCAGTGTGTCTGTTAGTCTCACCCTGATGTTGTCCTCAATGTGTGTGTCGCGCAGCAGTTTGCCGTTGATGCTGTACACACACACGTGTCCAGAGCTGTAGTAGATGACGCAGTGTCCCTCTGCACTCGCTTGAATCAGCATCGGCCTCTCGCTGCTCTCAAACACACGCAGCAGCTCTCCACTTACTGAGTGTAACAGACACGGGCCGTCTGCACACACATACGCACACACACACACAGTCTCAACTTCAGGTCATGATTCAAATTCGATGCATTGTCTACAGGATGTGTGTGTGTGTGTGTGTGTATGTGTGTGTGTTCTACCTTTGGAACCGCTGATGACCACTCCAAGCTCCGCACATACACTTGCACAGGCCACTTCACAGTCGTGGCCTGTCAGAATCGCTCGGGGAGTCACAAATTCTGCGCAAACACACACACACACACACACACACACACACATCAGTGAAAACTCAGTGCTATTCAGAGTGTGTAAAGTATAAACACAAAATGCACACACATATACACACACACAAGGAGGGACAGAAACTGAAGCAAGCTGTTGTTTCCTAGCTAGCATATATTACATGTGCCAGCATGTAATAAACACATTCGGCTAGTGTATATTAGCTGTATTTATTGTATATTAGCTACATTTCTAGCTAGCATCTAGCTTAGCGAGTTGTATTATCTATGATTATAGTATATAAGTATAAGTATAATATCTGTATTTTTCCCCACAGAAAAGCAGCTTGCAGGATGGAGGAGGGAAGAAAGAATGAAATCATGGTTGTGTAATGACAGCATTTTTGAAATATTTTACCCAACCAACAACACACACACACAACAAAAGGCAACACACAAATCATCAATACAGCACATTTGTAGTATTTGGTGAAAAACAGAGAACATTTCCAGCATGCAGTTTCATCACTGGACTCTAGATGTCAGTGTTGCCTGCAGAATGCACTGCAGTCGGAACCCTGGGGAATGTAGCGGAGCGGCGGCTGTGTCTCAAACGCCCGTGTGACGGGATGAATTCTGATAAGTACACACAACGCTGTAACTCTGCACTATTGCAGCCTGCTAGATAATTAAGGGTGCTAGGAAAGGAAGGGTTAGCAACTGATTTAGAGATGTTTCTCGGTGTTCCACCTGATGTACACTTACCTGCAGTGCATTATGGGTAACACACACAGAACATGACACAATATAAACACTCATACGATATAATACAAAGTGAAGAAAATGGAGTGCTTTTAGCATTCCACTATCGCCCCTTGCATAACCATGTGTGTGTGTGTGTGTGTGAGAGAGAGAGAGAGAGAGACAAGGAGAGAGAGAATGCGCAAATGCCTGTTTCGTTAACTAAATCACAATTAGCCATAAATCCTGTTCCATCTGTAAATGCTAACCAAACCAAGATCAGCAGGGTGTGTGTGTGTGTGTGTGTGTGTGTGTGTGTGAGAGAGAGAGAGAGAGAGAGAGTGTTGCTCCTATTACAGAGTTTTACTGCAGGTTTTAATGCAGTGTTGGGACACTTGACCTCTACTACCTTCAACCCCAGAGTACAGCAAACACACACACACTCACACAAGAGTGTAGTGTAGCCTACACTGATATATATTTTACATACATTACAGTATTGTACTGTTAAAAAAGAAAGAAAGAAAAAAAGAAAGAAAGAAAGAAAACAAAGGCTGTAATGAGTGTGTGATTATAATGAGTGTGTGTTCGGATTGTAATGAGTGTGTAGTTATAATGAGTGTGTGTTGGATTGTAATGAGTGTGTAGTTCCACTGAGTAGAAACACACACACACACACACACAAACACAGCTCTTACCATTGTGTGTGTCTCCGATGCAGCAGTGTTTCCCGCTCCAGTACCACAGCAGCAGTGTGGCGTCTCTCGAGCCGCTCAGCACATAGCAGTCGCCTCCGATGTACGACTCGGACCGAAACACACACGTCACCACGTCACGGTGGCCGAACACAATCTGCACCAACTTCCCTACACACACACACACACACACACACACACACATGCTCAGAATCAGTCTACACAAATTCTTAATAATGTACTCGCACATCCGATACATTTGTCGCTGTAATAGTTAAAGTCTTGTTGCTAGACAACAAAAACGGACGCCGAACATAATCTAAACATTTCCCTCAGAAACAACACCATACGACTAGCCAAAGCTTCTGATTGGTCAGCTGTTATAACATCATCAGCTGGCAGTTAGAATTCAAATTTCCCAACATTCCATCAGTGTGCGCTCAAGACCGAAAACAGTGGAAGAAGACAACACTGATTACATCGTACTGAGCATGTTCACACACACACACACACAGCAGTTTACACACTCCAGCTGTGTTTAAATGCCCCCTGATTCACACTACACTCTAAATATTTAGCTTTGGAGCAGCTACTTATTATTCATACACACGCGTGTTTTTTTTGTGTGTGTGTGTGTGTGTGTCCCTCTCTTTATTTCCTCTATCTCCCTCTTCAGGACCTCTTCCTTTACATCCATCTCTCCCACCCTTTTTTCTTTCCCCTTTCCTCCATCCATTCCTCTGTCTATCCTTCTCTTTTTCTCTTTCTTCAGCTCTCCCTCCCTCTTTTCTCTCTTCATATCATCCTCCTTCCATCCCTTTTTCCTCTCTCCTTATTTCATGCACTTTTCTTCTCTTTCCATACCCATTTAAGTTTTTTTTGTTTTCCTCTCTTCATCCACTTCCCTTTCCCGTCCATCCTTCCTTTTACCCATCATATGCTTCCTTCCATCCCTCTTTCTATCTTTCTAGTCCTGCTTCTTTCTCTCCATTCATCAGCTCTCCTTCCTTATCTCCATTCTCCATCCATTCTCTTCATCTATTCTCTTCATTCTTTCATTTTTCTTTCCATCCATCCTTCCTCCTTTCACCTTCCCCTCTTATCCATCCCACCATATCACCCTCTCTTCTTAGTTTCTCTATTTTCACTATTTTCCGCACTTTAATGTTAGAAACCTGTTGTTTAATTATTTAACCTTTTTTCACATGTGTGACTTCTGACCCCTGTGTGTGTGTGTGTTTGGTTGGATGTGGGGTGGTGTTGCTGTGGTTACCAGTGTCGGTGTTGTAGATGCGGAAGCTCTTGTCCCAGAAGCCGGCGATGAAGAGGAATCGATTATCGGCTGAGACGAGGAAACAGTGTGAGTTCACCTCCACACTCTGATCCAATAAATCACACACTTGTCTGCGGTGCATCAGGTTACCCACTGCACACAGACAGATACACAGACATACAGACGGACGGACGGACAGACAGAAATATCATTAGAATGTGAATAGAGTGTGTTTGTGCAAAATTTTGTTAGGTTACCGTTGTTTGTTTTAGCATCTCAACACTGGCTGTGTTTCATTTACAACCAATTATCATCCTGCTCTGAATGTCTGGCTGTGTTAAAAATCTAGTTTTAACATCCCTCGCTAGAAAGAAGGAGCATAATTACATCTCTTTTAATAACTCTGTTCTGACTGTGTTCCATTTTTATCCCTCTCTGTATGGCTGTGTTTCAAATCAAGTGCCTCTTTACTGTACACTACACTAGAAAACTCAGTGTGTCTGATGGACCGGTTTGCATAAACTCTCGTCTCATCCTCTTCTTTGTCTTCAATCCTCTGTATTCTTCTCCTCATTCCTTTCCATCTGTCTATCCACCCGTTTTTCCGCTTATCCTTCGTTCCTCCCTTGTGAGGCCATATTGTGTCGACACACTCAATCTCACGCCCTCGATCAGACATCATTACACCATCCATACTCATTCACACTGACAGAGCAAGAGGCAAGAGAGAAGGGTGTGTGTGTGTGTGTGTGTGTGCGCACGCACATGTGCGTGTTTGTGTGATATACAGGCAAAGCTACAGCTCATTGCTTTCCAATTTGCATGTAAATGCTGAGTGGAGGACAAACGTTTGACAAACTGCTCTCATCCCCTCCACAGGCCACACCCACTCATCGCCACAGCCAATCATATACAAGCACACACAACTGACAAGTCACACACCTATCACAGGGTCGATCTCCACCGGCAGCTGGTACTGCTGCTCCGTGTTCGAAGAGCTCTGGTGACCTGAGAGACAGACAGACACAGAGAAAAGCTTAATTGCTAGATGTTTAACTCAAACACGTGTAATGAAAGAAAATGAACAAAAAGGGAACGGTAAGTGAGTAATAGAACCAGGAAATGGACAGGAAGTCTGCTCTATGAACAGGAAGTGACTAGAATGTGAGCAGTATGAACTGTAATTGTAAGGTAGCTAGAGGAATAGGAAGCGACAAGGATCTTGGCTCTAGGAACATGAAATGAACAGGAAGTCAGCTATTGGAACAGGAAGTGACAGGGTTGTGAGTGGTGTAAACAGGAAGTGGACAGGGAGAAAAAAGTACGAACAGGAAGTGGACAAGTGTTGAAGAGATGATATTTAGAAACAGCAAGTGAAAAAATGGGAGTGGTCTCAAAAGTGAGTGGACAGGAAGTGGACAGAATATAAACATTATGAACGGGAAGTTCCTAGAAAGTGAGCTATGGGGATGGAAAGTGGACAAAATGTGGACAGGAAGTGACTACTAGGAACAGGAAGTGACCAGGACCCAAGCAACAGAAATAGGACATGTACAGCGCTGACTGATAGGAGCAGGACGTGACCAGTAAGTAAGCAGCAGGATTTGGAAGTATCATATTTAATCCGTGTGTGTGTGTATCAGACACTATTTCCCATAGTACCGTGCTCACCAGTGAGGCCATGCCACTTGTTTATGGAAAAGATGCGATTGGCTGTGACAGTGATGATGGCGGGGTTGGACAGGCCGGCTTGAGTGTGAGCCGACACGGACACCACGGGAGAGTTGGAGGGGAACTTCAGCACCATGATCACATCCTGTTGCATCTGCTCCGTAAACATCAGTGGGGCCTGTAGAGAGTGAGACAGGCGGAGAGAGTGAGACAGGCGGAAACAGATGGAGAGAAAATCGCAGAGAGACAGAGAGAGAGAAAGAGAGAGACTGACAAAATGGTGAATGGTATTTTGGCTCTTAAGGACAATTACAAAGATTTCTGTATCACACCTATGGTCAAAGGCAGAAAAACACAAACACACACACACACACACAGATACAGCTGTTTGACTGCAGTGAGTCACCCGACCATCAAGTGCACTTCCTTGGCAGGGAACGTTGTGTGTTTGCAAAGGAAGCAGAGTTGTGTGTGTGTGTGTGAGACTCACCACCTGCATGGCGGAGCTCCGTGGTGGATGAGGCTCGATCAGCAGCTGAGACGGAGTCTGACCAAAACTCCGGATCTGAGACTCTACAGCCTGAGAGTCAGACAGACAGACAGACAGAGAGAGAGAGAGAGAGAGAGAGAGTGACAGTTTATCACTGAAGCTAGTCACGCTCTTGTTTGTATGATTTCTGTGCATGTGTGTTGTTCCTGTTACTTATATCTTTAAAAATGACCAAAGAACATTAGAAAATTTCAGGATGTATGAATATGCATAAATACACTATTAGGAAACACCTTCATGCCCTCCTCCTCTCCTGCTAAAGGTTTTTAGCTGCTTGTATTTATCGTGTGTATCTCATCTTCTCTGTGATTATTTAACTTCAAAATCTAGTACAAAAATCAGTATTTTGCTATCTAGCTAGAGTAGCATGGAAACATTTCTGAGTACTACGTCGTCATCCTCCAGTAATCTGCATACTGAACTGGGATTGGTCCAATGTTGTTGAGAGTAATGTTGCGACACTCAGAAACAGTTTCATACAGAATTCTCCGTTTTAAATGGAAAAAAGAGAGAAGGGAATGAAATGAGAGGTGGAAAGAGAGACAGGCAGATAGGCAGAGGTAGAGAGGGAGAGAGACAAATAGGGAGCAGTAGAGAGGGAGACAGACAGATAGGGCGAGGTAGAAAGCGAGAGAGAGACAGATAGACAGACAGATATGGAGAGGTAGAAAGGGGAGGAAGAGACAGTCAGACAGATAGGAAGAGGAAGGGGGAGAGAGACAGACAGATAAGAATAGGTGGAGAGGGAGAGAGACAGGCTGACAGACAGATATGGAGAGGTAGAAAGGATGAGAGAGACAGACAGATAGGGAAATACTGGGCAATAGAAAGAGAGAGAGAGAGAGAGAGAGATGTTTATTAGAAATAAAAGCACATTCATATGGAAAATGACACAGATGTATGTAAAGACTGAAAATCTCTTTAATGTCGCTCTGGCTCCGGCTGTATTACAGAGGGATTTCTCTCTCTCTCTCTGTCTGTCTGTCTCTCCTCTCCTCCATTCGTCCTACACTCCAGTCTGAGCTAGGCTACACTAATCCTCCAGTGATATCATCACACACACTGACACAACACAGAACACACACACTCGGTTCCCACAGTTGGAGTGCACTACAGAGAAGTGATCAAACACTAATGTGACATTCTGCCTCAACTGAACCTTGTTCCTTTACATGACTAGTGTTTGGGTTGGCTGTCAGTGCTTAAGTTTACGGCGAGCATTTTAGTTAGGATGCTAGCACTTGAAAATGAGTGAACTTAAATTAGCATTCGAGGTTTTCAGTAGTGTTTATAATTAAACATTAGCATTAGGATTAGTTTATAAAGTCAGGGCAGGATTTAGTGCTGATAAACAACAACAACAAAAAAGTTAAAAATAAACAAAACTCACAGTTCATGATAAGAAAAGATCATAAAAAATAAACGCAAGGGGACGTATTACACGTAATGCTATGGGAAGTGACGGCCACGTAGTGTGGCCGGTTTCTGTTTTCACAGCGGAGTGTGAGCAAACGCTGAAAAAAGGTGAACTTTTCAGAAAAGTGCACTAAGCAACATTAGGTGCTAATCAGCTGAGCAGTCAGGTCACAGCTTCACTGCAAAACATGTGCATGTTAGCATGGAAACACATCTCGCATACAGGCCAATTCAACTAATATTTCTCTATCAGACTGTTTTTAAACAATTCTTACATTATTAAGAATTAAGATTATTCTAGATATTTTTACTCTTTTCAAGCTTTCTCATAATGAGGAAAAAAGAGAAGAGAAGAAACAAAAAGAGGAGAGAGAAAGTATGGAGAGAAAAAAATAAGGAGAGAGGAGGAAAGAAGAGACAAAAGAGAAGAAGAGAAATAAAAAGAAGAGGAAAAATAAGAGGAAAAAACAGAAGAATAAAAATGAGAAGAAAAGAAAAAAAACAAGAAGAAAATGAGAAAAATGAGAAGAGAAAAATTAAGAGAAGATAAGAGAAAGAAAAAAGAGAATGGACAAAAAGAAAAGAGAAGAGAAAAGAAAGAAAAAAAAGAAGAGAAGAGTAGAGGAGAGTAGTGGAAAGTACAGAAAAGAAACCAAGAGAGAGAGAGATAAGAGCGAGGTTAGAAAAGGGGATGGAAAGAAAGGACAGAAGGTGAAAGAAAGAAGAGCAGAGGAGAAAAGAGGACAGGAGACAGAGAGAGGACAGGAGAGATTGAGGAGATTATTATGTGATGTAAATGGTGATGTTGTCCCTATGCAGGAGCACTGGCCCTTCACTGATGAGTTCTCTTTATATCACACACACACACACACACACACACACACACTGTGGTCTTGCTCCCCGAGTCACCTGATTTATTCGAGACCTTGACAGGCCAATCAGAGTGAACAAAGCTCTCTTACTTAACATAATGGAGTTTGTATGTGAGTGTGTGTATGAGGACACACACACACACACACACAGACCCCTTCGGCTCTGTATAAGGGACATTCGAGACAAGATAGATAGAGAGATAGATAGATATTTTGGACAAAGATAGCACATTATCTGTGTCCATAGAAACCGGCTGCCTAGCAACAATGTTTCTATATCTTTACCCACCTGCATGCTGAATGTGTTGTGTTGAAGTTGCCATGTCCAAAGTACTAATCTACTGGTGACTGACCTTACTGTTGTGTGTATATGTATATGTGTGTGTGTGTGTGTGTGTGTACCTCTCTCAGCAGCGGGTCAGTGATGGAGCTGAGGTTCACCGCCCCCTCGTAGGTGAGGTAGTAGTAGACGTTGAGGGCGCGCACTGCTTCAGGTCCACGCTGCTTATAGCCGAAGATCAGATCCACCCACTGATGGAGCTGACATGATACAAACTCACTCTCCAGTGCCTACACACACACACACACACACACACACACACACACAATGAGCAGTTTAATCTTTTCATATGGTTTATCATCTGTCACTAATGACATCACATCCTGTAGATGAGCTGAACGTGAGATTCTTGTGTTCACTTCAGAGTGCTGTAATCACAATCCCATTCTCTAGCTCACACACTCACACACACACACTCACACACACACTCAGTCTCTGTTTGAGTGCTCATAAAGACGCAGCATAAACCTGGATTAATTAGTGCAACACACACTCCTTCCTGGACAGTTCCTCTGATCGTCACAGTCACATTAACACACACACACACACACACACACACATTACACCCGGCACTTAAATGGGCATTTATATGGGTTAGAGGCTCACGGCTGCGCCAGTGCATCGTTCATGTAAACGCCGTTTTCCCTGACAGCTCATTTCAGCGCCAAACGTTTTTAATTAGAGCAAAAGCACGCGTGACATTTGCGGCAGTTGATGAGAGCCGTGCTGGCTAACGGCTTTATGAAACCAAGCGGAACGTCAATAAAATGCTAAATGTCAGAGCGGAGAGGAAAACACACTCCATGCGTGTTAATAACTCTCAGGCCGAGGGTGTGTGTGTGTGTGTGGAGTAGTGAGAGAAATGTTAACCTTAGAGCAGGGTGAATAATCACAGAAAAAATCACATTTCCATCCAATCCACTCGTCTGATGTAAGTATGACTTAGTGTATTAGTGTTAATCCCACTCATACCAGCTTCTTCTCAGAAAAAAAAAGTGTAAATGAAAAGAATCAATTGTTCACAGTAAAAGTGATGCAGCAAAATCCACCACTGAAATAAACATTATTATAATCATAACCATAATATTATATTAATTATAATAATTATAATATAATATATAATATTATGAAAAAAATGTCCCTTAATACACACTGAACACACAGAGTCTACTGTCTACTGAATAACACGGCTTCTGGAAAACTAGATACAAACGCCAGTTAAGTAACCATTACACTGAGAGAAGAGAAGAGAAGGAAAAAATGAGAAGAGAAGAGAAGAGAAGAGAAGAGAAGAGAAGAGAAAAAATGAGAAGAGAGAAGAGACAAAACAAAAAAAGAAAAATGAGAAAAAGCAAGAAGATGAGAAAAATCAATAAAAGAGAAGAATTAGAAATGATAAAAAACTAGAAGAGAAGAAAATAAATAAAACAGAAAAGAACAGTAGAAATCTGGGAAGAGAAGAAAAAAGAGAAAAAGAAGAGAAGAACAACAAGAAGACAAGAGAAAAAATGAGACAAGAGAAGAACAAATGAGAATAGACAAAATGAGAAGAGGAAAAAAATGAATAGAAGACAAAATGAAGTAAAATGAAGAATAAAGGAGTAAAATAAGCAAAAAAAAGATGTGAATAAGAAAAACGAGAAGAGAAATGAGATGAGAAAAAAAGAAGAAAGTGAGAAGAGAAAATTTAAAAAAGAAGAGGAAAAAAAGAAGAGAAGAGAATCCTGACTAAAAAGGCTGCCTATCTAGGAAGCTGCCTTGTAACTGGAACACAACAACTGTCTTGCTTTTATTGTCTGCTGTATTCCCTCTGAAATGCTTTCTTCATAAACACCCCTAACACACACCACCACTTCTCTCTCTCTTTCACACACACACACACACACACACACACACACACACACACACACACACACCATCATGCAGACAGATCCCAGTGGAGTGTTATGAGACATTCTGGCTCCGTTAATTGGCACATCAATAAGCCGCTCCAGGTTCCCTTAATGAGCATGGACCATAAAGACTCCACAGTGCACTTAGGGGAGAGAGGAGGGAGTGTTTAACACAAAGGGTTAAAGAGAGGAGGGAGTGTTTAACGCAAAGTGTTAAAGAGAGGATGGAGTGTTTAATGCAAAGTGTTTAGTCAGAGGAGGGAGTGTTTAGTGCAAAGTGTTTAGTCAGAGGAGGGAGTGTTTAACGCAAAGTGTTTAGTCAGAGGAGGGAGTGTTTAGTGCAAAGTGTTTAGTCAGAGGAGGGAGTGTTTAACGCAAAGTGTTTAGTCAGAGGAGGGAGTGTTTAACGCAAAGGGTTAAAGAGAGGAGGGAGTGTTTAATGCAAAGGGTTAAAGAGAGGAGGGAGTGTTTAACACAAAGTGTTTAGTCAGAGGAGGGAGTGTTTAACGCAAAGTGTTTAGTCAGAGGAGGGAGTGTTTAACGCAAAGTGTT
>CM075030.1:5737190-5755671 GCA_037576675.1 Pangasius sanitwongsei | reverse complement strand
TGCAGTGTAGTGGGTGGAGCTCTAGAGTAAGAGAAGGCTGTGCAGTGTAGTGGGTGGAGCTCTAGAGTAAGAGAAGGCTTTGCAGTGTAGTGGGTGGAGCTCTAGAGTAATAGAAGGCTGTGCAGTGTAGTGGGTGGAGCTCTAGAGTAAGAGAAGGCTGTGCAGTGTAATGGGTGGAGCTCTAGAGCCCTTTAGCAATATGAAGGTTCAGAAAAACAGACCCTATAGAGATATTATGCTTTAGGAATAGGGAGGTTTAGATATAAAAAGGCATTTGATGATAAACACTTGTTGTGAGTGGGCGTGACCTATCGTCTGGGTAACCATAGCAATATGTAACATCCAAATTGATCATACACAGCTCCTAGAGCTTAACGACCTTGTTCTTTTACTATTTCTGCATGTCTGTGTCCAGCAGCTGTGTGTTGGGGGTTCCATGGTGTGTGTGTGTGTGTGTGTGTGTGTTTGGGGGTTCTGCGCCTGTGTGACAAACCCACGCAGTGGTGATTAATGAGGGAGTCACAGTCACATCAGCTCTATAATGATGGCGTGAAACAGGTCACCACACACACACACACACACACACACACACACACACACACTTAACAGGAAGAAAGGGTGGTGAAAATGTGACCATGACCTGGTCATTAAATCCACACACTTTTAACATGGTAATGAATATTTAAAAATGATCTGCGGTCAGAGAATCTGACTGGCTGAGACCAGCACAGCTGTCCAATGAGATTTTGAGATTTTACTTCCACTTCCTGTGACACAGTGACAGTGATATAGTGATCAATTAGTGATTAATTGCTAGTCATCAAACTAGCAATGACATTAGCAAAAGTGTATATATGTTTATGCATATATCCTATGTGTGTGTTTGTGTGTGTGTGTGTATGCGTACCATGCGGTTGATGCGAACAAAGTCCTCTGGACTCTTTGCCCATGGCGGCAGCTCAACATCACACACCACCGTCCCATCATCCATCACTCCCAGATTATAGTCGTTAGCGTTAATGAACATCTCTGGCAGGTAGAAGAACTCCGGGATCAGCTCCTGCAGAGAGACAGACAGACAGAAGTGTTATATATTCCACCTCTGACACTCTTCCTCTTTTAATCATCAGCATGGTTCTATGAGAGCATGTGTGTGTGTGTGTGTGTGTGTGTTCCAGCCACAGTGAAGTGGAACATTAGTCATAAAATTCGGCGTTTCTGAGGCTGCCATGTGTCAGAAAGAGACCCACTGCTGTCAGTTACAGTAATTATGAGTACATAAACACACACACACACACACACAGTACACATACCGACAGGACAATGGCTCTGTTGTGGCATTTATTTATTTACCATCCAATACAAACATCTGTCTGATCATCTTTATTCTATGATGAAATATTTCTATTCTAATGGGCATTGTCTCTTCCAGGATGACTCCACCCCCACCCACAGCACACAAAGACTTACTGAATGGTTTGATGAGGATGGAAATGATGTAAATCATATGCTATGACCTTCCAGCTCATCAGAGATCTCACATTCGAACACCACCATCAATAAACGTCTGGGGAGAGCTGTTAGACGGTGTTCTCCATCACCATCAGCAAAACACCAGATCTTTGGGAAGAGCAGTGTTCATTGCTCCAGTACAGTTCCAGTGAGATGTAGAATCTCTGAAGCTGTTCGTTCGACTCATGGTGCCTCAACACCTTAGTAACACACTTTGTTGTTTTGTCTTTAATCATGTTGGTTTTTCCTTTAATTTGTCACTCGGCAAATAACTTCAGTGCAACAGCGAATATTAAAAAAGTGAGCTTCAACAATAATGGCAATCAGAAACAAGGAGCTCAAATATAGGGAGCTTCATCTTTAGGAAGCTACAAAAAAGCTTTTGGAATAGATTTTTAAATAATGAGTTTTGAAATATACGGAGGCATGGAAATAATGAGCTTCTGAAATAGGGAGCTTTTAAAATAGGGAACTTTCAACATGGTGACTTGAAAACAATCAAACGGTTTAGAAAAAAGGAGCTTTAAAATATGATAATGTGACAACTCGGAGCTTTAAAATGAAGGAGTTTTAGAAAAAGGGATTTTCAGAAATATGGATGTTCAGCAATAAGAAAATAATGATTTCATGAAGCTGCCTTTGTTACATTTTACAAGGTGCAGAAAGCTGAACTTAAAGTGTAGCAGCAGCAGCTAATCCAGTTGTTAGTTTTAGCTTTGTTTGTTTGAATGACCTCTTGTTCGGCACTTCACAGGAGTGAGAGCGGCTAATTAGACGAACAAACAAACCCAGCTAGTGCTCCTTTTTTTTCTTCCCTTGTTTCTGTGCTGCATCTCTTCAAAAGCCGGAGTCTTAAAAAAAAAAACAAAACAAAAAGGTCGCTGCCTAAAGACGGAAAAGTCTTTAAAACAAAAAGGTCGCCGCTTTACGATGGCACCAGGCGCCCCCCAGTAAATTTACCCCGTTTGGCTGGCGACGTGCCAGTAGGGTGAGTAGCGGGGTGGAGAAGGGGGGCTTTAGAAGGACCTATTATGTGCAGTGGCCCCTAAGCACAAAGGGTCAGAGGTGAAAGCCTGCGATGCAAAATCCTGTCGTGCTGTGGGTCAGTGGAGAGGAGTTCCCCTTGGCCCTGGTTTAGGCCCAGTCTAATTCCCCTAAGGGTGAAACTTATGGTGCTAATGCTAACGCTAGAGCTCCAGGGCAGAGGTCAGGGGTCAGAGGCTACCCTGGAGCTGGACTGGCTAGAGACTGACCATTTTTTAAGCCATTATTGTTAACACTCTTTAGCCTCCAAAGGATTTTCTCCTCATTTCATTCATGGAAAAAAAGTGAGGGAAAGGAGGAAACAGCATTTAAAGAAAAATAACAAAATAAAACAAAAGCATGAAGCACAGCTGTGTCTATTACCAGGTTTAGTTATACAACAGTGAGGCCCAATACACTGCTAATTCACTTAGGACTTATATTCAGACTTTTAAAAAAGCAGACAAAAATGCTAAATACAGTAATGACTATAGCTGTAATAGAGACTACAGAAATGACTATAGCTGTAATTGTGACTACAGTAATGACTATAGCTGTAATAGTGACTGCAGTAATGACTATAGCTGTAATAGTGATTACAGTAATGACTATAGCTGTAATAGTGACTGCAGTAATGACTATAGCTGTAATAGTGATTACAGAAATGACTATAGCTGTAATAGTGACTACAGTAATGACTATAGCTGTAATAGTGATTACAGTAATGACTATAGCTGTAATAGTGATTACAGAAATGACTATAGCTGTAATAGTGACTACAGTAATGACTATAGCTGTAATAGTGACTGCAGTAATGACTATAGCTGTAATAGTGATTACAGTAATGACTATAGCTGTAATAGTGATTACAGTAATGACTATAGCTGTAATAGTGACTACAGAAATGACTATAGCTGTAATAGTGATTACAGTAATGACTACAGCTGTAATAGAGACGGCAGTAATGACTATAGCTGTAATCGTGATTACAGTAATGACTATAGCTATAACAGTGACTACAGTTATGACTATAGCTGTAATAGTGATTACAGGAATGACTATAGATGTAATAGTGACTACAATAATGATTATAGCTGTACATAACTTTAATAGTAATTACAGTAATGACTGCAGCTGTAATGATTCATTATGTCAGTCTTCTGTAAAGGTGACATAAAGATATGATCTCAACTTAAATAAAGGCAATTTGTTGGGCTTTTCAATGTTTTCCACTCAGCTCAAGCTCTGTCATTTCTGAGTGTCCATCATGGTGTTACACTAATCCACCGTGACAATGTGTGATGTGTGTTTTTGTCTTTAATCAGCTGTTAGTGTGTAACACGAGCCGCATGTTTTACTATTCAAGCAGCGCAATCAAGCAAACGTCCTGACGTCCTGTCCGCATGCCGTAATGAGTACTTTAAGAGGTACAGGCACTTGTTATAGGTTTTGCAGGGGTCTCTGGATGGTTATGCACTGTGTGTGTATGTGTGTGTGTGTGTGTGTGCATGATGGAGAAAGCGAAGCGATCCGAGGTTCATGTCAAGGTTGGAAAAGTTCTGTTGGCTTTGATCAGTGAAGCTTGACGCTTTCAAGGCAGTGTGACATGGATTGGCTGTAAGCATACCTGTGCAGGAGTGTGTGTATGTCTGTGTGTGTGTGTGTTTATTGAAGGGCAAAAAGCCATGCTCATTGCCCCACACTGAGCTCGGGTTACAGAGAGGAAGCGTGCTCACGTCTAATCACGTAATCGTCTCCATATTGAAAGAACACGAGAGGAAAACCAAACACAACCCGATATCTGATTGACAGGAAGTAGGAGTGTGTGTGTGTGTCTGTTGGCAACCATCTCCCTGTGTAGTTGCGTTTAGATGTGTAATATGTGATTTATATGTGGAAGGTTCCTCGTCTAAAATTCCCGAATGAAAGTTCCCATGTGAGAGTTCACTAAACTACTGATCCTGAATTAGAGTTCCTGAGTGAAAGGAGGTTCCTTTAGTATGTAAAGCTGTAGATCACTGTATCTGGATTTTTATAACTGTAACATAATGCATGATATTTATACAAATTAGAAGGATAATGTATTTATATGTGTGTGTGTGTGTGTGTGTGTGTGTGTGTGTGTGTGTGTGTGTGCGCGTATACCTTCACGTCAGACGTGTCTCTCTGACAGTTCCTCCAGGCTCTGGCGATGGAGGAGAAGGTTCGGTCTGCGTGATCAAACTTCCCTCCTTGGAAGTTTAGGAAGAACGTAGTGAATGGCTCCTGGGGAGAACATGGACATCATCAGCAAACACACACACACACACAATTCCTGGGCTGTGTTTAATTCCTTTCTATCATCACACCCTCGTCCACCTCCACTAACATCCTCATCCTTTAATCCTTAGTTCAGTCCCTTGGCTGTGAATTCATTCAGTATTCAAATTCAACATAAATTATTGGTTCCATCCCAAATGCGTTCAAAATCTATTTTAAGAAGACTTCTTGTCCTCTCCTCCTCTGTCCACTTGTTCCTTTCATCTCCTCTTCCCCTTACCTTAATCCTAATTTCCTCTGTCTATTATCCACGTCCCTTGTCTCCGTGTCTCCCTATGTTCCATATCCTCTTTCTCACTTCCTGCCTCATTCACCTGTCCCCTGTTCCCTTCTCTGACTCCCTACTCTCTGTGTCCACCATCTTTTATCCTTTTCTCCCATCTCATCAGATAAAATATTCCTTTTTCCATTGCATTATCCCATATTTTCCCACTCACCATAGAGACATTAGACACTGGACTAGAACACATTATGAACATACTATCCACTTCCTGTTCTCTCTTGTCTCATCCCCTTGTCCCTCCCATTTCCCTTATCCATATCCCCATATCCCCTTCCCTTTGTCCCCTATACAGAAGTGAAACACAGCCACGTGGACTATAACACACTGTGTCCAGTGTTTTTAATTAGACTGCAATTCAGTGGAGGAAATAAACGACCCTAATTACACAGAGGCTGATGAAACGAGTCTAGCACCCCTCTTCTCTGTCTCACTCTGTGTGTGTGTGTGTGTGTGTGTGATAAAGTGGCCGCACTGAGGCTGTTCACTGAAGAGGCTTTAGTATAATCCTGATAATAATGAGAGGGATCAATGTCATGCCTCTGCAGGAAGAGACCATGAAAACGACATAGTATAGCAATTATAGCCTTTAGAGTCCCCCTGCTACATACACACACACACACACACACACACACCACTGATAGTGTACCCATTCTAAAGCGATCAACGGTATCTACAGGCAAAGTTTCTTAAGGAAAATCGTGTTGATATTAAATGGTGGGGTTTCAATTTTATAACCCCCTTCCCTGGTGACCTTGCTCTCTAATCCCTTCCCCAGCTTTTCACATGTACGCACAATACCCTGCAATACACTGCAATACTTCTTTTTAAAAATAAACGCTGACAGCATTCCCAAATATCCATCAATCCCTAAAAATCTTAACATCTCCCTCATATTCCATAAATATTTCTGAATTCCTGAGTATTCCTGAGTAAACATTACCATACGAATTCCATAAGACCTAACATTCCTAATAATCCTGTAAGGCTTCTTGAATGTTCCTGTAACATTATCCTAACAATCGTATACCATTCCTTTAATATCTCTCAAATATTTCTAACACTTTCCATAAAGCTCTCCTCACTTTATCAGAACTTTCTTTTAATATTCCCTGAATGCTCTTCAAATGATCCTGTAACATTCCATGCAGCACATTCCCAGCCTTCCTTCCCATTTTCCCCCGTCAGGAGAGCTCTATAAGCAGATCATTTTATTTCTTTTTTTGAAATAAATACTTAAAAGAAGGAAATCCGTCTTCTAATAGAACAAGACAATTTTAAACTTCAGTAAAAATGTCTAGAATAGTGTTTTTATCAGACGGCATAATGAGAAAAAAACGACATAAATTCGGTGGTATTCGATTTATTTTCCGCAGCATAAACACCGGATCTGTCTCAGTGTTGTATAATGTTGAATAATAAGCATTGGATTTGTGGAAAATGTTGCACGCTTTTTTTTTTTTTCCCTTTGTGCAATTTTACCCTACAGAAACACACAGACAGGTCTGCAGTCTCATCCCTTTGTGTGCAGGATGTGGAGAGAGAAATGAAATATGCACACTGCATTTGTTAGCATGGAGATAAGGCCTATAATTCAGCATGGCATAAATCACTCCGACATACACACACACACACACACACTATTATACACGGCAATTAGCTGTCATATGCCTGTACAAATCATAAAATGAGTGCGGTATTTAAAAAACAGCACATCACAGTGGATGTGGATGATTTGAAGCGTTATGATTGTGTGTAAAATGTGAAGTAGGAGTGGAACGATGATGTAATAATGATGCAAATATTTTAGCGCTAATTGAACATAATTGGCTTAACCATTAGAGCTAAAATGCAAATATGCTAACATAAAACTAAAACAATGGGTTTAATGGGCAGGCAGTCTGTTGTGCAGGACATCAGACAGGGAGCACTGTGTGTGTGTGTGTGTGTGTGTGTGGGTGTGTGTGTGTAAAACTCACAATCCTCAGCAGCCACATCATGGTGAAGCTGGCCGTGGAATAGTGTGTGCCGTAGTGGAATTTGGGAACCTGCTCATCTTCCCATGATTCATAGCGTTCGGAGAAGAAAGCAGCTCTCTTTGGGTTCAGGGCTCCGATTGGCTGAGGGAGAGAAAGAAAGCAAAAGAGAGAGAGAGAGAGAGAGAGGCATCACAACAATATTTAAAGTGTATTCTGTGTTCTTTGCCCCCTATGCCCAACCCCTTCCACTCTTCCCTGCAGCTATGCCCTCATCCCCTATCCCTCTATCCCATCATTCCTTTCTCTGACCTCTTCCTCTATCCTGCCCCCCATTCCCTTCTTTTTCTCTCCCTTCCACATGTATGTTCATCATTCCCTGTCCTCTCATTTTCATCCCCTTCTTGTGTAATGTTTGGCTTATCCCTTGTGTCTCACTATCCACTTCTCCCCTATTCCCTTTCTTTTGTCTTTGCTTCCTCTTATTCCTTTTTTACTTCCTCCCTCCACCCTATTCTTTTTCCACTTTCTGTCCTATCCCTTTCCCACATTCCTGTCCCCTTGTCCCACTTTCTCCTCACTCCCATTCCTACTCTCTTTCTCTTAACCCCTTAATTTTTACTTCCTCCCTCCACCCTATTCCCTTTACCACATTCCTGTTCCCACTTTCTCCTCATCCCCTAATTCCTACCTTTTGTCTCCTGTTCCTCTTCCCTCCTTCTCCCTTTACCTTAATTCCTTAATTGTTTACTCCCTCCCTCTCCCCTTTTCCATTGACCCCTTTCTATATTCCTCTGTGTTCACTTCTCCCACTTTCTCCTCATCCCCTAATTCCTTTCCTTTTGTCTCCTGGTCCTGTTCTCTCTTTCTCCCATTCTCCTAACTTTATTTATTCTCCCTCCCTGTACCCTATTCCCTTGACCACCTTGTCTATCCTAAGGGAATCCCGAGATTCCATTTTCCTCTTCCTATCTCACATTCCCAATGCGTACTTTTCGGCTTATCTCTTCCCTTATATCTGCACTTGTTCACTCCCTGTTCCCTATTTTTTTAATTCCCTTCCTCTGTCCTGTTCTCCTTCCCCCTTTCATTTTTGCCACCTCTTCTTCCACCATCACCTCACGCTTTATCCCATACGTCTGTCCTATTCCAAATTCCCACCTCCCCTTTCTTTAGTCCCTTTACCTAGTTTCCCTTTATCCCCATGCCCTTCCCTGGTTCCTTTAACCATCACCTAGATGTATATCTTCAGTGTATATATGTAT
This sequence comes from Pangasius sanitwongsei, assembly GCA_037576675.1. Taxonomy (NCBI): domain Eukaryota; kingdom Metazoa; phylum Chordata; class Actinopteri; order Siluriformes; family Pangasiidae; genus Pangasius; species Pangasius sanitwongsei. The sequence continues at coordinate 5,747,296 of CM075030.1, read as the reverse complement.
TATTGATATATAACTACATATTCTATTGTATAGATCTGTATAGGTTTGTGTGTTCTCTGTATTTTGTGTGTTGAGTGTAAAAGCCAGCAGAGCAGAGGGAAAGTATTCACACCCCGCAGCAGAAAACCCCACGTTGCTTCCACATGAATATTAGATGATGTTATTCTGATTTAACGGCGCACGCCCGTTTCGCGGCTCTGTATAAAAATCCCCCTGCAGCTGACTGACACAAATAACCCACTGGCGTGTGTGTAGCTAATTCTCCATAAAGCCGCAATAAAATCCATCAGGCCATCGACCGCGCGTGCATTAATGCTGCATCGATCCGCAAACGCCGATACATCCTGCAGCCATTATTTAAATTCTCGTTTATAAAGCGGCTTATTGTCCTGCTCGATCTTTATTACTTTCCTCTAGTGAGCACTCCTGACCCACACACACTCATATGCACACACACACACACACTCGGCTTTGATCTAATGGAATGATAGCCTTCCTTAAAATGAGCGAGGGATGCAGATGGATCGATCCGTTCGCTCTGTAGCTGTGTCATGAAGAGCTGATCAATCACTCAGCCCCATATCGATTAGCATACAGCCATAAAGCATGCATTCTATTGTTTGTGTGTGTGTGTGTGTGTGTGTGTGTACGCAACACACTATCAGACTGAACCATAAAAGGCTAATTCTAATCCACTGTGTGTTAATTAAATCTTCGTTAATGGAGGATTTATGATCTCAAACAGATTACAGTCATTTAGATGTAATAGGCTACAGACGGCGACTTCAAGATGAAGCTTGAGGGTGTGTGTGTGTGTGTGTGTGTGTGTGTGCGTCTGACAGAGACACAGTGAGCGCACTGCCGCTAGCTGAACACACACGCTGAATTAAACATTACAGAGATCCGGCTGATTTATTGGGGCAATAACGGCGCCCTCATTACGGAAAGAAAAGAGCGTGAGGGATAAAAAACGTCGCTGTCACACACCGTGTGCATGTGTGTGTGTGTGCATGAGAGAGTGAGAAAAGAGAGAGAGCGAGAGATGCCTCGAGAGTCCTCCATATTGTTTTCTCCCCTAAATTAGCAGCGTGTCTCTGATGGGACTCTGGAGGGTGACAGAGCTGTAAATCTACCGCACCCGTCTCGTCCTCATTCTCATTCCCCCCTTCCCCTGTGCCCTATCCAATTGTCTACTATGCCCTATTCCCTTCTTCTCCACATCCTGTTTTTGGATCCTGTCTCCTTTCTCTTTCTTTTTTCCAGGTACACTTGTTCCCTATTCCCTTCGTGACCCTTTGCACTGTCCTTCATCACTTTATTCCCTTCTCTTGTACCCTGCAAGTTTTATTTCATATGTGTCCTCTTTTTGTCTCCTCGTTTCTGTCCTCTTACTCCTTGTCCTGTGCACTTATCCCCTATTCCCTTCACATGTGCCCTTTCCTCTTTTTCCCTGTATTCAGGTCCCTGTATTCCTTCTTTTCCCTTTGCCTTGCCTTGCACATTCGTCATCGATTCCCTTTCCTACTGCAATCCCATGTTCCCAAATTCCCTGTCCATCTCCTTTTTCCATATCCTGGATACCACTCTCCCCTGTCCCTTCACTTCCTTGTTTACATTTTTATATGTCCATCTTATTCTACTGTCCGCCAATTCGATGTCCTTCTCCTGTCCCTTTCCCATGTCTTCTTCCTCATTCTCCTTGCTCTGTGCACCTTTCCCAATTTTCCCCTCGCCTGTCTTTCTACTCTCATCAAGTCCCCTTGTGTCTGTCTCATGTCCTGTTATCCTCAAAATACACTACACACATTTCTTTCTGTCTCTGTCATAGCCATTCTCTCTCTCTCTCTCTCTCTCTTTCTAAACAATGCAAAGCTTTTGTCCATGAGAATAAAAATCTTTTACTAACGACTGTAATGATATCTATGCGGTTAGAGAGATAAAAGGAGCCCTGTGTGTGTGTGTGTGTGTGTGTGTGCACGTGTGTAGCTGTGATTGTGTGTTACACGGTGATGCTCTATGCCTGATTTAACCATAAAGCGTTAATTATATTCCACAATATGCTAATTAAATCTCTGTTAAATTCCCTTGATAGAGGATTTATGATCTTAAATAGCAAAGCCTCCATTACAGTCATTTAAAAAACTGTTTTTGTGTGCGTGTGTGCATGTGTGTGTCCATGTGTGTGTGTGTCTATCCTTCTACCCATTTGTCTGCCTATCTATTTATTTATCTATGAATATGTTGTGGCTGATTATGTGTCGCTTAAGCTCTGCCATCATTTTGAATTATTAAGTGTAACTTAATCAGCCACAACTAGAGTGGAGTTTAAGTTTAATTTAAGCTCTGTCCTTATTTTAACTGATTAAGTGTTACTTAAATTCCCCCCTCGATGTGGCTGATTAAAGGTACCTTAAGCCCCGCCCCCATTTTGACTGATTAAGTGTAACTTAAGCTCTGTCCTTATTTTAACTGATTAAGTGTTACTTAAACTCCACCCTCGATGTGGCTGATTAAAGGTACCTTAAGCCCCGCCCCCATTTTGATAGATTAAGTGTTACCTAAGCTCCACCCTTGTTGTGGCTGATTAAATGTTACTTAAGCACCTCCCTCGTTTGGTTGATTAAATGTAATTTAAGCTCCACCCTAGTTCTAGCTCATTAAGTGTAACTTAAGCTCTGCCCTCATTGTGTCTGATTATGTGTACTTGAGTTCACGTAGTTGATTAAGGATAACTTATGCTCTGCCTGCATTTGGTTGATCCTCGTGTAATTTAAACTCCACCTTAATTTTGCCTGATGAAGTGTAACATAAGCTCCGCCCTCAGTGACCCACTACTGACTGTCCCAGAGCATATAACACCACACAGACATGCTAATCAAGTTCATCTGAACTCTGCAGAACCAAGCCGAATGTGGGCGGACTCTCACATGTAAGGGAAGTCAGTATGAAGCTGTGTGTGCCTGTGCTACAGAGAGGTCAAAGGTCATGATAAGACAGTCAGTCGGGGGACGACAGAAAGAACATAAATTCACAGAGCGAGGTTCTGGGCCCACGGGGACGCTGAGGCGCACCACACCGAGTCTACAGCAATTTCAGCTCGCCGTGTCAAAGGTCACGCATGACCTGTTTCTATCAAAGCAACGATGACAGGCGACAAGAGAGAGAGACGCAGGGTGAGAGGAGGGGACACACACACGTGCACGCACACACACACACACACACAAACACACACATATACAGATGAATGTACGCTCGACTAGTCACAGTGAATGCACTCGTGTTGACAGTGTGAATAAAACAGCTGTAATAAAGACGACCGAGATACCCAGACACATGCGTGTACTTGTGCGCGCACACGCGCACACACACACACACACGCACACACGCACACACACGCACACAGAGCTCTCATTCTCTACCTCATTCTCTCTCTGACTGTCTCTGATTCTGACTCACTCCCTCAGGGCTGAAGGTTTGACTGAACACAGAAGCGAAGCTGTCAAAACCAAAAGAAGAGAGACAAGACGTGTGTGTGTGTGTGTGCATGTGTGTGAGAGAGAGAGTGTGAGCGAAGAGAGAGAGTGAGCGAAAGATGTACTTGTTTTGTTTTTTTTCAATGTAGTGGACGAAATGCAGCACAAACACAAACCCAACAAATATCCTGAGGGCAGACCCATTACACACTGATTTAATTCTGTGTGTGTGTGTGTGTGTGTATGTGTGTGTGTGAGAGAGAGAGAGAGAGAGAGAGAGAGAGAGAGAGTACAGAACCTGCTTGTACGAATGCCTTTTACCGTTGATTTTAAATAAGTTGAAAACAAATATCTTAACACAAATAATACATTTAAATCATTTATTCATAACTACTAAAAAAGTAGTTTTTAAGTTTAACATATTGCCACTCAAATAAAATGTAGTTTCTAAAACAAATACATTAAATATTAATATATGAATAAGTTTCTAAAATAAAAGTTAAAAAAATAAATTAAAAAGAATAACCAGAAGAAGAAGAAGAAGGAGAAGAATAATGTGATCATAAACTGTATTCTATTGGTAATAAATTCTGTTTGTCGATTTATTTATCCATGTACATTGTATAAGAACAGCTGCTGCTAACAGGCTAAAGCTAACAATAATAAATCAATAATAACTACGACAAAAACAAGCTCTTTTCGTAATCTCAGGGAGGAAATTCTTCATTTTCTTCCTCATCAGGTCAATAAATCAGTGAGGGAGCGCCCCGTTAGCGTTCTTGCTAAAGTGCGTAAGTGGACATTCGCCTGCCTCCGCACTCGTCTATCTTCCATTAGCGCTCCCTCGCTCTGATTTATTCCCCCGCTCCTGAACGCCATTACACAGAGTGCATGCTCTCACACTGTTACTGGAGAATGGAGTGGGTGGCGGGGGAGGGGGAGGGTGTGTGTGAGAGGGCTAAAGTGTGTGTGCAGGGTGGTTTAAATACACACTGGGGTGCTCAGTCATCATCCTAATGCACGATGGGTAAAGAGCATTCTTTTGGAGGAGGAGGAGATCGATCAGTGTGTAAATTCACAAACAGCACTGAGCAACACGAGCCAGGTCAGCACTGACACAGAGTTTACTCACTGACACAGAGTTTATTCACTGACACAATGTACTGACTGACACAGAATACTCACTGACACAGAATACTCACTGACACAGAGATTACTCGCTGACACAGAGAATACTCGCTGACACAGAGAGTACTCGCTGACACAGAGAGTACTCGCTGACACAGAGAATATTCCCTGACACAGAGAGTACTCATTGGCACAGAGCTTACTCACTGACACAGAGTTTATTCACAGACAAAGAGTTTCCTTGCTGACACAGAGATTGCTTACTGACACAGAGTTTACTCACTGATAGAGAGTACTCACTGACACAGAGTTTACTCACTGATACAGAATTTACTCACTGACACAGGGAGTACTCACTGACAGTTTATTCCGAGAGTACTCGGTGACACAGAGTTTACTCATTGACAGAATTTACTCAAAGACACAAGAAGTACTCACTGACACAGTTTACTCACTGACAGAGAGAGTACTCTGACACACAGCATACACACTGACACAGTTTACTCACTGACAGAGAGAGTACTCTCTGACACAGAGCATACACACTGACACAGTTTACTCACTGACAGAGTTTACTCACTGACACAAAGCATACTCACTGACACAGAGTTCACTCACTTACACAGGGTTTATTCAATGACACAGAGAGTACTCATTGACATAGTATACTCACTGACACAGAGTTTTTTCACTGGCACACAGTATACTCATTGATACAGCATACTCACTGGCAGCATACTCAATGACACACAATACTCACTGACACAGAGTACTCGGTGACACAGAGTACTCACTGACACAGTATATTCACTGACCGTATATTCACTGACACAGCGTACTCACTGATACATTGTATCAGTGAGTACACTATCACTGACAAAGAGTGATACACTGATACAATGTGCTCACTGACCCAGTGTACTCACTGACACAGCATACTCCGTGACGCAGAGTACTCACTGACACAGCGTGCTCACTGGCACAGCATGCTCACTGAAACAGCATACTCACTGATACAATGTACTCACTGATCCAGTGTACTCACTGACACAGAGTACTCACTGATCCAGTGTACTCACTGACACAGAGTAGTCACTGACCATTGCTCACAACACCAACTCTACAGGGATCTTAACAAACCAGCAGTCAACTTTCATGGCATGGCTATGCAGTTCTGGTCTCAAAGGAGAAAACAGAGTCTCACAACTGCAGCCCAGGACCTGGCACTCAACACTAGGTACCACCAGTAGAACATACTGAAACAGCCAGGCAACAGCAAATGCAGGATGTGCAACAAGGCAGAAGAACATGTCAGACACCTGAGGGTACAACTGTTGTCAACATGAACGAGACGATTTTCTGATTTATTGACCTGAGGAAGAACCAGATGATAATAGCCAACCGAGGACATGCCTGCTGACTGACGTCCTGCTGAAGGACACTGAAAAAGCAAATACAAGGATCTGGAAATCGTGATCGGACGGGTGTGGAACGCCAAGACGACAACACTGACGGTCATAATGGGAGCACCAGGAACACTCAAGATGGGAATTGACAACAACGTTCAGATGCTCCTAGGCCATCTGTCAGCCAGCGAAGTGCAGAAGATCGTACTCATGGGCACCACACACACTCTTACCAAGGTGTTAGGATGAATCACTGATCTCTCACTGAGATCTAGATTCACCATAAAATCCCCAAAAAACAGATGAGAAGAGAAAGAAAGAAATATCAAGATCAAAGAAGGCAGAGTCTAATCAGTTCTCATCTAAACACACACACACACACACAAAACCAAAAACTGTTGTGTAAAGGAGAGAAACAAGAGACAAAGGCTGCAACTGTGTGTGTGTGTGTGTCTGTGTGTGTGTGTGTTAATTGGCTCCTCAGGGAAACGGAGTGGCCAGAGTGAAGGGGGGGGCGGGGGTTAGGGGGGGGCGGTGCAGAGTGCAGGACACAAAACACACAGGCTTGCAGCTTTAACACACACATACACACACACACACAAGTACAGCCTGACTGTATCACTCTCTCAGTCTGTCCTTCTGTCTCTCTCAGTCTGTCTGTCTCTCACTCTCTCTGTCTCTCTCTCTGTCCATTTGTCTCTCTCAGTCTTCTTGTCCTTATCAGTCAGTCTGTCTCTCTTAGCAAGTCTGTGTGTCTGTCTGTCCCTCTCTCAATATCTGTTCCCCTCTTTCTGTCCAGTTTTCTCCCTCATTCCGTCTGCCTCCGCCTGTACTAACACTAAATACAATTAGACTCAAATTCAGAATAGTGTGAATCAAACGAGTCCCTGTGTGTGTGTGTGTGTGTGTGTGTACCTTGCTCAGGTCTCTGTAGTTGCTGGGCAGTGTGAGGTCGAGCTCTTCGCTGTCGTAGTTGCTGATGATCCAGGGAAACACAGGATACTGATTCAGGTCGTTGTACGTGCGGCCTGAAGACGAGGTAAACATCACGTCACTGAACTGTCCAGACTGGCAGATTCCTAGATTCCCTAGTCAAACTTTCTTGCTCCACAGGTTTTCCTAGTGCCACAGTTTCCTATTTCCTGTTTTCACTCATGGAATTCTAAGTCCATCTTTAGGAGAGTTCTAGACATCTTACGAATCTTAGAAGGTTTGGGAATCTCTGTGGAAACTAGTGTTTAAATAAAAGCTTTAAATGTATTTGTGTTTGAGTGTGTATTTTTTGTGCGTTATCACCTGCAATGGTGTTGAGGAACATGAGGTACTCGAAGTTGGAGATTTCGCGTTTCTGCCAGCGCTGAGTCATGTTGGAGGCTTTAAAAAGCTGTTTAGGAGTTGCTAGAGAAATCCGTCTGTGTCAAGGAGAAAAACAAACAAATAAAAAGAAAAACAGTTCAAAAAAGTTTGAACTTAAATGAAATGTCCAAAATGTCCTCCCTACAACACATTTAGATTTAGAGTAGTGAACTACTAAGAGAATTGTCAAAGTCTCCAGTTCCTGCCTTACACCTTAGCTCTTAGTTCACTAGTCAGAGTTCCATGTTCCTTATGCTGCAATCCATTGTACTCAGAACTCGGAAAAACCTGACCTCAGCCAGGGAAAATACGATCAAATGCAACATCCACCATGCCTGAGTTCAACACACCTGATGTCAAAACAATATGGCAGCTCACAGTAAACAGATTTCCTGCTGCATTATTTATTACTTAATAAAACTTGATCTTGTCTTGTGAATTCTGTTGATTTCATCCCAATTTAACTAACATGATTAGATCATTGTGACATTATTTTACAATACAGTTGTCCTATCTTATACATTTTTTTTCCAATTGATAATTGTGCAGAAATTCAGATATTAGCCACACAAATATGTCCTTGCATTGGGCATTCATGTTTTCCAAGCAGAAGCACAGGAAAGCGTTTAGATCAGAACTTTCAGAGTTCAGAATCAATAGACTACAGAACCATTTCTGTTGTAAAATATAGTGCAAACATTTGGAGAGGAAAAGGGAGGATTAAGGGAGGATTAATATCTGTACCAGGCGATAATAAAAAGTCGCAGTGCAAATCAGAAATGCGTGCACACCACGGTGAACTTGTTTCCTTACGCAAGGATTGAGGAAAAGGAAGAAAATCGCATCTCCCTTTTCCCAGTGCCCGAACTTTTTGGGGTAGGTTCTTCCTGGTCTTTTTGAGATGTAGTTGGGATGGAAATTTTGCTAAGACCTGGCAACCCTGAACCTATAACAAACAGCTAAATGCTGAATCTGGCTCATTCAAAAACAACAGATTCTTGAATGATTAAGGATGAGCTGAAAAAAATGTCTGGGTTTGATCAGTGACTAAAGAGCATCTGCTTTATATACATTAAACATTCCACCATATGGGCACACACCACAGTTTTAAAGTACATTAAGTGTGTCTGAAGTGTGTGTGTGTGTGTGTGTGCGTGAGTGCTACTCACTCATGGACACAAAAATAAATGACCCAGCTTCCCATTAACACAAAGCCAAATTAGAGAATTCATCACTGCCAGAGTGTGTGATTACACTCATTAACGCCTGACGGAGGGTTCACATCGTTTGAGGAAAATTTAAGGAAGGTTGGAGAAAAGTGCTGCAGGAACGCCAAAGGGGGAATGATAGAGGAATGTCATGGGAGCAACTGAATGGGAGCATTCAGGGAACGTTAAAGTAATGTTAGGAGAACGTGATGCAGAGAAAAATTCAGGAATATTTCAAAGATATTAAGGAAATTTTATAGGTCTGTTAGGATAATTTTAGAGAAACATTCAAGGGATCAGTACAGAAAATCTTTTTTTTTTAAAAGTTAAGCACATAATTGGGGAATATTTACAAAATGCTAGAAGAATGCTAGAAAATTCAGAAATATTTAAATAAAAGAAATATTTTATTAGATTAGATTTATCTTTGAATATCAAGTAAAACATTTTGAATAGGCAAATGTTTTAATGATATTTTCTTTTATGACATTAAATAAATATTAGATTATACAGCAAGTATTTACTTATTTTTTCAAATGTGAAGCTCGGAATTGGCAGATTTTGATTCTTTCTGGAAATAAATGCTTGATAGAAGCAAATTATATGGCAAACTAATACATAAATAATTCTAAGCTTGGGATTAGTACCCAAGTGTCTAAAAATAGGTTTCATAATCTTATATTTGTTTTAGCGTAATTTCATAATGAGAAATACATTTCAAGCTATTTAAATTCAAGTTATTCAAGACATTTACACCTGCTTAATTATGTTAATTTAAACACATTTAATTTTAGCTATTTTATTTTTTTAATAGGGAGCAATTAGAGAACAATTAGAGAAAAGCATTAGAAGAATCTTAGCTCAAAACTTTAAACCGTTAAAGGTGTTAAAGGTGTTTTAAGAGAATATTAAGGCAACTTTAGAAATAACTGGCCAAAAACGTTAGAAGTACATTAGAAGAATTTCAGGAGAGATTTCGGAAAAATCCAGGAGGGGAATGTTATCTTACTGTTAGGGTGAGACTCTAAGGAATATTAAGGGAATGATAAAAAATCTTCTGGAAAAATCTTAAAGAAATGTTCAAGGAATGTAATGAGACCAATATGCGAATATCAGAGAAATGTTTAAAAGAATGGTAATGGAAAGTTTCTTGGAAAATGTTAGTGGAATGTTAAGAGAAACATTAGGGAAAATTCCAAAGAACTGTGGCAGAACGCTGGAGAAGGAGAGGGAAACATTAGGGGAATATTTGGGAAACATTACGGCAATGTTAAGAGGGAATGCTGAGCCAAGTATGGTGGAATGTTAAGAGAATGTCAGCACACACACACACACACTTTACACAATTCCAATGGAATTAACAGAAAATCAGGTAATATTAATTAAATAAATATAGAAATACTAATATCATTATTATTAGATATCATTAGAATAGTAGGATCTTTAGATTCTGGTGAGCTGAGTGTGTGTGTGTGTGTGTGTGTGTGTGTGTGTGTGTGTGTGTGTGTGTGTGTGTGTGTGTGTGTGTGTGTGTG
>CM075030.1:5715728-5737090 GCA_037576675.1 Pangasius sanitwongsei | reverse complement strand
TGTGTGTGTGTGTGTGTGTGTGTGTGTGTGTGTGTGTGTGTGTGTGTGTGTGTGTGTGTGTGTGGGTGGGTGGGTGTGTGGTTCCCTTCACTTCGCCCTGCGGGCGCTGTACACCCTCTATTTACTTCTCAGTCAGGGAGATAAATAAATGATGTGGATTGTGTTTGTGTGAAGCTAATTAGACCGTGGTACACCAACACACCAACCCCCCCTATACACACACACACGAACACTCACACTCCCAAATAAATCAACACACAGACTCTCACTTTCTCACATGAAAAGCATTACACAGTAGTTGACTCAATGTGTCAAAACCACACGGAGCAGGACAGACACACACACACGCGCACACACACACACACACACACACACCTGGTCTGAGGGAGGCCGAAGTTAGTGCCGACTCCGACTCTAGGCAGAGCGTGAACGACTTTCTTTACTGTAGCAGCATCAGCAAAGTTAAACATCACCGAGGCTGAAGAGAAGATAGAAGAAGAACAACAACATTAGAGTGATAAATGCTGTTACAGGAAAATAATCAACAGCAGAGTGCCGTGAGGAAGCAGAGTCACTGTTATCACCTCAAAGTTGGATTATTTTCCCACAACAGCACATCCTGAAGTGTTTTATTCCTCTTATACCTTGGTGTAATTTCTCAAATATTAAATTTCTCAACATTTTTTACTAATTAATGAATGACACATTGTACTTTTTATTCATTTATAGTTACATTTATGGTCCATGAAACAAGTTCGTTTAGCAGCTAAAATATATAATAGCCAGCACTACTGTCAGAGCTGCTGTAACAGAAAATGAATCAACACCGTCTGACCAACCAGAATTAATCATATAACATCGCTGTGATATAAATAACAATAAAGATAATTTTATGATAACAGAAATAACAATAAAGATAAATTTATGCATTATCATGAGGAGACAAAGCTATAAAGTTTGAGATATCAACAATACTGATGCCATAAATATAAAAATATTAAAAAATATATACATTTTTAAGATCATGTATCACTTATTAGCTTTTGGTTTAAAAAAAGGATAAATTGTAAACTCTTACTCCGATTGGCCATGAAGATCTCCAGTGCTGTGTTCTGCAGGAGGAACCGCCGTGAGAAGATCGCTCGCATCTCTGAGAACATCCACTTCCCGTGTAGTCCATCCGCATAGGCCAACAACTGAGAGAGAGAGAGAACACACACACACACACACACACACACATACACACACACACACACACACGGTGGAGGGATGAGTGAGAGAGAACACAACGAATTGGAAAAGAAAAAACCCTGGACATAAAAACAAAAGAAAAATCAAGTTCGTGTTAGTTACGTTATAGCAACTATAAATGGTCGCTGACACTGGAGACTCCTTCCAAAATTCCGAAAAAAGGAAACTCCACCATGTCCACAATCACAGGTTTTTAATTAACATCTTCCGACCAATCAGAATTGAGAATTCAACAGTGCTGTGGTATGAACAAATATAACACAGAGAAAGACAGAGAAGTTGGTGTGTGGAGTGTGTGTGTGTGTGTGTGATCATCCATCAGAGTGAGTGCGCTCGGTCGGCGGCAGCACGATGGATGTGTCTTATTGATCAACCTTCACAAAGCAGAGATTCTTTAAAGAGCCAAACGAGCTGCATTCAGTCTGTGTGAAAAAGCACACACTCCACTAAACGGTGATCAGTAACACACTCACACACACACTAGGGAGAGTCGATCCATTCATAACCACTCGGTCAATACACACATGACACACACCTTTATCATCCCTTTATCATCAGTACATCATCCACAACAGGGAAAGTTTTCTACACAGCGCTGCTCTGATCTTCTGATTTAAAACCACAAAAATACTGCTCTCGTAGAAACGGCAAACTCTCAAAGGTTTCTTCATTTTTTTCTGCTCTATGTTTGTGAGGAGATCATTTAAGAATGTCTGCTTTAATTTTTCCTGTTTTTTAAATACAAAACCAATAATAACCTAATTTTCTTGTAATTATTGTAAGATCTAATTACCGTTAAAAAAGAATCTAAAAAACAGTCTATCAAGATACCACACTATACATTACATCACCTTTCCCTCCTTGCTTATGAAATAAACAGAAATGATAAAATTCAGAAGCACACAGACATCCAGGACACGGTCGCCAGCTAAACAGTTAACTGTAACAATAAACCAGGCACTGAAAAGAGAACTGTGATAAAGAACAGACTTAATCAGAAATATTCAAATGTGGCAGTTAGCAACTGACGTTAACATTAGCAGTGAGAAGAGCTCATTAAAGCAGGAGAGCAGCTGGGTCCCTCACACACACACACACACACACATACACACACACACCCCCACACCCACACACACGTCACGGCTGCTGTCAGACACATACTCGTGCTTTAAAGTCTCAGGAGTTCAATTAAATGAGGATTATAGCTGCTATACTATCACAGCTAACATCGCTAGCAAACAGTCCTCACGCACTGTCTAAGAAATATCAGGTTCCAATTATATTGCACAAAACAAAACAACCAAGTATAAAAGAAAATTAAAATTTAAAAAACCCACAAAAAGTAATATCACTCACTCAAAAACATTCAGATTCAGAAAATACATATTCTAAAATAGTTCACGAGTTCTAAAAACACCACGGTTTCCAAAAATATTTCACCTCCTGAACAAACAACCCTGTCTCTGTGTCTCTTTTGTTTTTGTTTTGTCTTTATTTTACTTGGTTTTGTTATGTTTTCTTTTGTTTTGTTTGTTATGTTTTTGTTTTTATTTGGTTTTGGTTTTTTAAATTTTGTTTTGTTTTTATTTTGTTTTGTTTCTGTTTTGTTTCTGTTTTGTTTTTTTGTTACTTGTTATTTGATTTACTTTATTTTTATTGTTCCATTCCATTACATCTCTTTACATTCAGATCCTAAATTTAAAAAAATTGCCGTCCCAAAAGTATCACAATCACAAAAATGTTCATTTCTAAAAATATTTCACACAGAACCACCCACTCAGTAATCTAGTAGCAAGAGAAAGCGGTGACCTTTGACCTTGAGTGTGTTCAGTTTCTCTAACACATTCATGTGTGTGTCTGTGTGTGTGTGTGTGAGTGGGTGTGGTGTCGTGCCCTATTCAGCCCATTTGATTAAATGTAAGTGAATTAAATCGGAGAATAAATAGTGCGCACTCGTCTGAAGTGCCCTTCAAGGATCTGAGGATTATAAGCGCAGCGAGCACGACGCCAAGCAGACAACAAAGAATTCTGAGCGTGCGTGTGTGTGTGTCATTGGGAACCACTCGACCTGTTTCGGCGGCTGCGTCTCATTTCTGAGTGATGTCATTTGTCTCTGTCAGGCACAGAAATGAGTCTGAGATGAAGAAGGACACATCTCACACACACACACACACACGCTGTCCTCGTGCCAAAGGAGCCAACAACCTCCAAGCGCCTACACACACACACACACACTAGGGACTGCTACTGGAGAGCATGTGCTCCGTCTCTGACAAAACTGAATGGAATTTAATTGAAAATGCAGCACCACGAAAAAAGATAGAGAGAGAGGAGAGAGAGAGAGAGACCTATCTATCCCTCTCTTTTTAAGATAAATGAGTGCGAAGACTGTGTGTGAAGGGCGGCAGGAGCACTGCTGTTTCAGAAACGATAAGAAAAAGGCAAAAAAAAAAAAAACACGCACGTTGCGAGAGTCTCTCCATGCGCTACGTCCTAAATCGTATACTAAACAGTAAGGGTCATATGTAAGAAACAAAACACTTCCAGGACATGCAGTTGTAGGAAAATAATCCACGACAGGGGTCTAAGTGTACTAATTCCTCTTATTCCACAGCGATTTCCCGACAATTACAATTTCACTTATTAATAAACAACGTCTTTGTGTTTTTTTATCCGTTTATACTTAGACGTAATATCGTGGAACGACACTTACGCTATAGCAGCTCTAAACATTCTTTTCTTCATCAGCCTCTCTTTGCTCTCTTGAAGTTAATATAATAAAAAAAATAGTCATATTGCTTAGAAACCACAAACCTGAAGACTTTACTGTGGTGGAAAACTTTCTGACTGTTACAAAGTGCTGACACTGGAGACTCATTCCATAAATATTAAAAATCTACTTACAGAAATGTCTCTTCGTTAAATAACAACACGTACATTTATGTGGAGCGTCTACTAAAAAAGTCCCCTGTGTATTAGTTGTTACTATAGAAACAATAACAAGTATTATAGAGATTATTATAGAGATTAGAATCATAACTGGAAAAGTGTTCATAAACACGTTCGTTTTTACTGCATACTATCGAATCGGACACGTTTCCACCCCAACAGAAGACGGCTATAGTAGGAGGTAGGAGGGATAACTGGTCTGAGGAGCTCCTTCATTGCGGCCGCCATTACATCTTAGCTTAGTAGCTAATCATATCAGTGCTAACGATGAATTTAACAGGCTAGTTAGCAAACATGTCTAATTTAGGTTGCTTTAACAAACCTACATAGCTCACTTAAAATCAACATCAAGAAACTGGCTAGATAGCTAGGTCACGTTCTTACTATGGAATTACCTATAATGGACACGTTTAACAAGCTAACTCTGTTTGGGCGGCACCTTGGCTTTCAGTGCCACGACATCCTTGATGTTGTAATCGTAAAACTTTAAGTCGTGAACGTTCCCACAAACAACAAGACACTTGTATGACTTCAGTTTCTTTCTAGTATAAACGCTCGGAGTTTCTATGTGATGTGTATACGTGTCCGGTCATTGCAGGCTAGACCGCTGGTTAGCCTCATTTAGCCACTGACAGACATAAGGATAAGGATCTTCCCAAGTTACACCATTTTGAAAGTGTTAGTTTAGCCAAATAGCACTTCCTGTCTTTTAGTGGTAATCCATAATAATACGTAAACAATATTTTAGCTCAGATTATAACCAAGTAGAATAAGGCTGCTAAGCTACTTGGGTCTTTTTGAAACCAGGAAGCTTGTGCATCTCTTTTTGTTTACAAACACCAAAGGGGTCTACAGCACAATTAATCAACACCTTCTGACCATTTGAGAACTCAACAGCAACAGAGCTGTGGTATAAAATACGGTATCGTATTACGAGAAACTATTTAGCAGTTTCAGTCCCAGGATTTGTTGTGCACACTAAACAATTAGCTATTCACTTCAGTTTAATACAATTTTGTTTACACAGTGCTTTGAACAATAAACACTGTCACAAAGCAGCTGTACAGAAATCTGTTTGTAGATTTAGAACAAGCCAGAGGCGACAGCGGCGAGCAAAAACTCCGAGACAACACTGAGAAAAACCAGAGGGACTAGCTAGCTAATGGCTAACAGCAGTGTTAGATGCTGTGTTCAGATATGGTTGTGTTCACGGTGATTATGAGAAAATTTCACAAAGGTTCATTGTTGTGACAAGTTGTGATGCAACATTGACATTTCTCACTATGCCTCTCACTGTACTCATGAAGTTCAGTTAGCGGTTGATGCTAGCTTAATTACAGTGTAATTTTAATCAGATAGAACCTTTTTTCTATCCTCCTATCAACATATCTGAGAGAAATGTTGATATTTCTGATCATTCTGTTTCATTTCCACCGTCGATGTGCCTTTAGGATTGCCTGTATAAAGTATTTAACAGTTAACTATCTAAATTTTCAGCCTGAGTCATTATCTAGCTTGTGCTCTGTGGCCATACTGTTGCCAAGCAACGGTGTTGTCATGACTTTAAACACATAAACACATGAGTATGTCACATGTTTGATGCTGAAAGCAGAAATTTATAGTTATTTTTATATAACTAACCATTTTAAATGAACTAAAAATGAACGGGTTGCTATAACAGTGATGTTGCATGGAATTATGGGATACATATAGAATACAGCACTGGACTTCCTGCCTATAAAGAGTGACTGAGTTGGCGGCGTGGGTCACGTTTGCAGTCTCACACCATGACTGTGTGTGTGTGTTTGTGTGTTGTGATTGGGTGTAATGAATGTTAAAGGCGTGTGTGTGTATGATTGTCTCTGTGTGGCGATAATGTGATGAAATTAATGAGGAGGAGGAAGAGTGGTGATCCATCACTATCACACGCACACACAGCACGCCAACACTGATACCATTCACACACACAGAGTGGGGGGTTATCTCACACACACACACACATACACACATTTATTCATTCATCCATTCATTCATTCATTCATTCATTCTTGCTCTCTCTTTCCCTTTTTTCATTCTTTCCCTCTTTATTTTTCATTCATTCTTCCTTTCACTTCTTTTTTCTTCTCCTACTTTCTTTTTCTTTCCTTCTTTCTTTCTCTCTTTCCATTTTCATTCTTTGGTCACTTCTTTTTTCTTCCATTTCACTCACTCACTCACACACACAAACTCTTCTCCCTCTCTCCACCACATGTCACTCCCCATCACTAAATGAGTTCATCACGCTAACGAGGGGGTGGAGCCAACCTCCTCGGCTAACAATGTTTTGTCCAGCCAATCAGCCGCAGCGCTCTGGAGCCAATTAGAGCGGATTTGCTGTTCCATCTGAGCGATGCCAGGACACGCTGTCACCATGTATGCATGTGTGTATTTGTGTGTGTGGCCAAGACTTTAAGAGCAGAGGATTACAAAAAGTCTCTGATGTAGTGAAAGCAAAGGATCATGGGATTGCAGGAGCACATGATCAAGAAAAGCAGAGTCCACGGCAAACTGCTTTTATTTCATCACTTAGCAAATATAATCTTTACTACACCCTACTCCCTTTCTCCATCCCCTATTTCCTTCCCCTTGCCCCTATCCCCTTGATATAGTCCCTACTATGCCCTACACCCTTTCTCTGTGCCCTTACTGAGCTCACTCGTCCCCTATTCCCTTCTCTCTATCCCCTTAATAATCTCTCGCTAAGCAGTTCATACTGTTTAATATACCGTATGCTGTACAATTCCCACACACTATTTAATATGGTAATATACAGTTTAGGATGCAGCCGTAAGGAGTGACAGCAGTTGCCATGGTAACCGGGCAAGCATTGCTATGGCTGCTTAGCTAGCTAACTGACGGTGATCACTAAATAGTATGCACTATACCCTACATAGTGCACTGTACTATTTTATAGTTTGGGACACGGCCCATGACTGTGATGTGATAAATAATTTGACGTAAGGAATCAGACTGATGGAATGATGGAAGAAGAACACTTCTCTGTAGTGGATGGAATCTAGTGCCCTTATGTGATGGATGATTTGCATATTTCTCTCTCTCTAAAAGGCCTGAACTGAAATGAAGAGGGCTACTCTGATGGGATTAATGCTCTTTTGCGCCTCATCAGTGTGTTGGTGGGCCTTTTCACATCTCACCACACAGATTAGCCTTTTAAAAGGAGAAGAAAAGAAAAATAAAAAGAGAGAGAGAGAGGACAGTGGGTTTAAAAATCACCCTAGAGGTTAAAGGATTAATTTCTTCCACAATTAATGCAGTGACTCATTAAACATTCGGCCTCCTGCCATCAAACGCACCACACTAATGCTAATGAGCTAAACATTTAGCGTGTCGTCCAAGACATGGCTCCGTCCCAAACACTAAAACTCAGGATTAGTTAGTGTTCTTACTAGAAAAGCGTTTAGTTGCACTAAAACACCTGAACTAGGTTACGGTACGGTGTGTATGGTGTTCTTCTGTGTGTTTGTGTATTACCCATAATGCACTGCAGATGAGTAAAACCAAGAAATGGAGTCGGTTTACGAATGTAACATTCAGATAAGTATGTAATGAAATAGTTAGCTATGTTAGCTTTAAAGCAGAGCTAGTTGTATGTGTTTGGAGTCACTGTGTAGTCTGTCAGGATTTAGCTCTAGCTGTAGCGCTAAGCTCAATTGCTAAACACTAACAGATCATTAGCTAGCAGGCTAGGACAGCAGGAAGTGTGTGCTCTCCTTTCTAGAAGTTTCTTCAGGACACAGTATCTGTGTACAAGCTCTCAAATGTTGCTCTATCTAATGAAAACACTCCTGTCAAACGTGTGTGTGTGTGTGTTTTAGCTAATGATTCTTGAGACCGTACTTAAGCCCTATTGTCTTCCTAAAGCTTCAGAAAGAAGGATTTTACACTTTTAGACGCAACACTTTCAGCTAATCCTCAGTTAGCCTCGACCCCTGACAGGTGAGGAAGGAGGAAGTGATTAGAGAGACAAATATGGAGAGATAAAAACAAGAAAGAGAGAAAGATAAAGATAGAGAGAAAGAGAGAGAGTGTGTGTATAAAACAGCAGTGTGTTTTCGAACCAAAACGTTTGTCTGAGATGGAAAAATGCTAGCTAAGCCAAATGTTAGCAAACGTTCTAATGTCATTCTTCTCTTCTCTTATTTTTATGCTCAGTATAAACTGTCCAGCATTGTTAAGCTGTTGCTTAGAGTTGCATGGTTACTGTGTTAATGCTGATTTATCTACAGTAGTTACAGTGGTTCTTGAAATTTTTGTACAGACCAAAAATTAAGATAAAGATTAACAATCATACGAGCCACTGATGTCACTTGTGGGCATGGCCTGTAAACTGTTTTTTCTTTCTTTAATTTAGAAAATTCTGATAAAACATGATAATTAAGAAAATATACAGTCAGCTGTATAAAATACAGCAGACCATGCCCATGGGTGGAGGGTGGGGTTTGACATCACCTGGTCCATATAGTGAATTATACATAATAATTAATAAAACTGAAAAAAAAAAATTGAATAAAAATTCAGTCATTGCTTTTTGTCGTGGTGCACCTACACATGAGTGAAATGGAATAGTCGCCAGCTAAGAGCGAACAATTGTAAACAACATGCTAGCAGTTTATGAATTTAATAACAGGAGCAGTAAACACACCGTGTTATTTAATGACACTAATATGGTCTCTATACTGCAGCACCATGCACACTCCCTCAGAAAAATGCCGATCCCCCCATAATCCCCCCATTGTCCTGCCCCTAATTGGATTTAGACGCGAGAGGGTGAAGAGGGGTGACACTGTGGCGCCCGTCTCTCTGAAACGGCCCGGAGGGATGAGGGAAGTTTTTAGAGGCTGAAAAGGAAAATCCTTCGAGGGGTTTAGGGAGAATTCAGAGGTGACAGCGGTAGCAGAAGAGCGCTTTAGAGCAAGTCTTTAAGCAGGTAAATAGTATTTAGACACCCAAACGACACGGTGGGGGGTGGGGACAGAGAGAGAGAGAGAGAGAGAGAGAGAGAAAGTTAAGTATGAATGTATGCTGTGTATTTCCTCAGTAATCAAGTCATTGGTATCATTTACTGTGGTAAAAGTAATTACAGGGGGTAAATATGACTGTATTGATAACTTTGCTAAATTGATAAATTGATAAATTCCCATTAGAGTCTAAAGACACACACACACACACACACACACTTGTACGTGGAAAGTCAATAGCTGACTGACACACTGAGTGGCAGCCACAGTCGAAGGTCACGCACTCGGAAATTGTGTGTGTGTGTGTGTGTGTGTGTGTGTGTGTAAGACTCTACCACTCAGTGCACTAACAAGACTCTTTTCTCGTCTCGTTTTTCCCAGAGTGGTTAAGGTGTGTCAGGTTATACAAGTGGCTGCCTTTGCACTGCCGAACCATTATACGGTCATATCATGGCAGCAAGATAGGCAACGAGACAGCAGTGAGACAGGAGTGAGACACCAGTGAGACAGGAAATGAGACAGCAGTGAGACAGGCAGTGAGACAGCAGTGAGACAGCAGTGAGACAGGGTCTGCACTGCTGGGGATCAATGTTGAGCATGTAACTTTAAAATTGGAGTAAAAACAATGGCAACATGATACAACTAATCAACTGGGAGTCATTCGTGTTTAACAAGAGAATGAGCAGTCAGTAGGCGGAGTAAAGAAAAATGGGTGGGGCTTGGTGACAACCAATAGGAAATTCACTGTTAATAATTCACTGCTATCTATCTATCCATCCATCCCATCCATCATCGCACAGGTGACGTTATAGCTGTATGGTTATTGACTGCAGTCCATCTGTTGCGCTACACAAAGTATTGGCCCCCTCTACACCATTCATCAATGGAACAAGACCACCACTGAGCTGATATTATTTGAGTGGTTGTTTGATCTCAGTACAGCAGTGACATGGTAGTCTGTGTGTGTGCGTGTGTGTGTGTGTGCATATGTGTGTGATCCAGTTCTACCCTTAATATCGTTATGTGTGTGATTAATAGACTGCTGTATGGTGTAAAAGCTTTGATGCTGGAACTCAATATGGCTCTGATGATCATGACACCAATCTGCACTGCAACAAGACAGGCCATAAGACAGGCAGTGAGACAGGCCATGAGACAGGGAGTGAGACAGGCCATAAGACAGGCAGTGAGACAGGCTGTGAGACAGGCCATAAGACAGGTAGGGAGACAGGCCATGAGACAGGCAGTGAGACTGGGAGTGAGACAGGCCATGAGACAGGCAGTGAGACAGAACGGGTGCCACAGGGCATTGTGGGCAAAATCCCATCTGCTCTATGACCTCACTAGATCTGTGGAAAAATCTGCCAAGCAATTAGCAGCAGTGGTTTGATCTCTTCAGGGTCTGCACAGCTGGTGTGTGTGTGTGTGTCTGTGTGTATAAAACCCTCTCAAGTTTCCAGTACAGACTAAAAACATCTCTCTCTTTCTCTGTGTCTCTCTCTGTCTCTCTGTGTATCTCTCTCTCAGTGTGTCATTCTTTTTCTCTGTCTCTCTCTCTTTCCTTAGTTTTCTCTGTCTATGTCTCTCAAAGTGTCTCTCTCACTCTGTATGTCTTTCTGTCTCTCTCTCCTCATTTCTCTCACCCTGTCACCTGGAAGTGTGTAGTGTGCTAACATTAATACAAGCTGACTCAGGCAGAAAAGAAAACTGTTACAGGTTTTTCCTGATGTCTGTCTGTCTATCTGTCTGTCTCTCTCCTGAGGAAAACATAGCTTTTATGTTCATGTTCATCATCCATTAAATAAACAAAACCATATTTCGGCTCATTTTCAGGCCATGTGATGAGCCCTACTCCACTTGATCTACCAGACTAGAAGTTGAATTGCGATGTGACCGAAGATAAAGGAAAGATAACAAGCCACTGGCAGACAATGTGCATTAGAGGAGCGACCAGACGATCTGGAAATCATGCTAGAGTAGCACAGAGACAGCGGGTAGTGTGTGTGTGTGAGAAATAGAGAGAGAGAGAGAGAGAGAGAGAGAGAGACAGAGAGAGGCTTATCGGACACTATGCAGTGCCGTCAAGAGGATCAGAGTTGAGTTGTCAGATCAAAGAGGAGCATCTCTGCGCTACACACACACACAAACACACACACACACACACACACACACACACTATTCAATACAGAAAAGCCTCTAAAGCTCCTGGAAAAAAAGAAAAAGACCACGCATTAGCTTTGGCTCTCGGCTTTGTTTAAAAAAAGAAAATGTTAAAAAAGAATCTTAAACAGTGTTAAGAATCCTGAGTGTGAAGAGCGCACTCCGGAGTGTGTTTACCCGACCCTTCACACACTTTAAAAAATAAAGACTATCTAAATAATATAAATGTCAGTTTTACATTTAGGAAGGAAACCCAACACCTCAGCGGACGTCTCGGTATTTATTCAGTTACTTAACTTTATTGTTGCTTTAGATCCGGTGTCTCTGTTGGGTTTTTCTGACTCATTTACTGAATTTTACACTCTAATCTTAGACACGCTGTAAACTGGGAAATTGGAAGAAATAGATAAAGAGACACAGAAAGAAACAAAAAGAAAAACAGACAAATATAAGTCTTGAAGCAGAAAAGTGTCTTTCCTTCATCCTTCATGCATTTCACAGAAAACGATTCAGGTGCGTAAATCTATAACATCGTTTCACTCTCATTTCTCTGAGACAAAGCAAGAGAAGTGTTTACAGGACAAAATAAAATGAAAAACAATTTAAAGAGTTGTAATAATAGGTTGCATTATAATAATAATAATAATAATAATAATAATAATAAACACGCCACACAAATTTAAAATAAATGTAAACTTGTAGAACACAAATAGTATCCCACATTAATAGTCTTAAAGGAGATAAATCATAAAGAAAAACATGCTCAGACAGAGAGTCGGCAAGAAGGAGAGAGATACAGAAAGAAACAAAGAAAGAAAGAAAGAAAGAAAGAGAGGCAGACAGAAAGAAGGAGAGAGAGAGACTTGGATACAGAGAGACAGACTGAGAGAAAGACAGATCAAACTGTCCTTAATGAAGTAGTAATGAAGAAAGCATTTGATTTATTGAACCATTTTCACTTTAATGTGCAACACACACACATGCGCGCGCACACACACACACACACACACACGCACTTAAATACTGACAGGAATAACATCTGACAACTGTAACTGAACAAACACGTATCTTAAAGAAAACTGCGTCAGAGTGCAGCAGTGCATTCTGGGTACGCACTTGACTCATGCTGACAGAGTAACAGAGTGACACTTAAGATGGCTGCCATCAAAGGTGTGTTGATGTATTTTCCTTTTGAAACAACAAATCAGGCTGGGGAAAAGTAAAGGCCTTGTTTTACCAGCCAACAGTTTCCGAGACAACGGAAACACACCTGAAGTGAATCTAAACAGCAGCGTAGCTAGCGTGTTTGGTATTTTAGATGCAGCTGTCACACTCATGCGTGATTCAGGGGAGCGTGTTAGCTAAACAGAAATATCTAGCTATCCGAAAGAGTCAGAAAATGAGGTATAAATAGAGTTAAATGACAAATGAGTAGCTAAACCTAAACAGATAAACTGCTAGCTAGGGCTGTGCCATATCGTATCGTCCGTGATATACCGCTACAATTGCGGCGATATTGACGATATAGTTGATGGCGTGTTTACACGCCGCGACGTGGGCATCTCACACGCAGAACGAGAACAAGCATGGCGTAAAGCGGAGTTCCAACCCAAGAAGAAGAATTAATCCGTAAAAAAATGAGCTTCCTCTGTAATATGGAAGAGGTTCGGATACAGAAGATCAGATGTGAAGCAAACGTCTGTGATTTGTAAAGTGTGGCAAAAACCGTATAAACTAACCGAGGAAACACAACAAACTTGTTCCACCACCTCGAGCAAAAACACCAACCAGAAGATGAGGAAAGCCAGAAGTTGCGCGAGGAGAAAGCGTCAACAAGTAACGTAACGCTGATGTGACTTGTGGCCAAAAAGACAATGTTGAACGTTATTATTTTCATAGCGTCATTTATACCATTACCGCAAAAAATACCATGAAATATCGTGATATAGTTTTACGTCTTTATCGCCCATCCCTATAGCTAGCTAGCTCTGATGTTTGAGATGCACATTTAGCGAACACTCTCAGGAAAACGGGGACTGAACTGTACCTTCCCTCCTCGCTGGGGTGGTTTCACATTTTTACCTGAATTTTTACAATTCTACTCAGTCTACTAAACAGTTTAGTTTGTTAAACAGGTTTTTTGCACTTTTTTTGAGGAAACACTGTTGCTGTGTAAATTAAAATCACAGTTAATTAAAACCACATAGCTAAGAATAATATTCCCGCAGTAGTTTGGCTAATAAACGAGCTAAGCGTGTAACAGTGACGCAATTTCACCTATGGACCCTTAGCGGGTCGCCTAAATGACGTCACACCGAAGGGCCACATGGAACGCGCACGTTAAAAGGCGCACGTGCGAAACAAACGGAACCAAAAAACCCGCTGATCTTTAAAAAAAAAAAGAAAAGAAAAAAGAAACTAGCGAGAGAGCGAGAGAGAGAGAAAGAGAGAGAGAGAGAGAGAGAGTTCCATTTACACTCGCGCGCCTGTTCGTTCCTTCCTTTTATGGCGCAGGTTCTAAAGCGCGAGGGCGTTCTAGAACGCTTCTGATGCCCATGCATTTAACAGGCTACGTCACAATAATAATAATAATAATAATAATAATAATAATAATAATAATAATAATAATTAGAAGAAGAAAAGGAAGAATGCAGACTATTTAGACTTCGTGTATAAGTGACTTGGGCGCGAGTTTTGTGCGCGTGAAGGCTTATGAGTGTTTAAAGGCAGCGCGCGCAAGAAGTGCTATTTAAAGGAAAATGATATATTTAAAAAAAAAAGGAATAAACAGAGACTAGAAGCATACTGAGCATACACAACTAATTAATGGGGAACAATTATTATTATTAATAATTAATAAAGTATTATCATTATTATTATTATTCCTGATAATATATTAATAAAGATATTTTGTGTGTGAATCTGATATAAGCTCATGACATGCTGCACTATAAGATTTTTTTCGTAATTAAAAAAAAAAATCCGAATAAACTCTTAAAACGCATTTAAACAACACCGCGCCTTGTGACTTCTTTTTATCAATTTAATGTTTATTTAATTTACTTGATATTTTAAAATCTTGTAACAGTGATACAGAAAAGAGTCATTTATTTATTTGTTTGTGTTTGTTTATGTTTTAATTTAATTTAATTTTTTTATATTAAAACCGATGCACACCGAGCCCGAGAAAATCACGGCTCACGTGCGCTGAGCAGGCCGCCTTCCTTCAGGTCGCAGATCATCAATAGAGAGGCTAAAAGAAGCCAAACACACAGACACACACACACACACACACACACACACCTGGCTCAAGCAGACTTCACCTTCTACCTCAGTATCAAGGGTGCAGGGGAAAGCGCGTGCCTGCGGATACCGTGTTTTAATATTTAACACGTTATTTATTTATAAGGCATTTCAAATCTATCAAAAAACAAACAGCGGGAGGTTTTACTAATCATCCGAATCATATTAATCATATTAATGACGGCCTTATAATGTGTAGTGAGATAAGTGTGCTGTAGCTTATTAAACACACACAGCGAGAATTCTAGAAAAATAGGAATTTTGGGGAAAATGGGATTTATATCAATAATTACAACAAACATGTCAATCTGTCTGAAGGTAATTGCTGTAATTGCTTCACTGAAATTAATATTAATTAAATACTCATATTACACATATAACATTCAAGAGTATTAAATAAAATATCTGGATACAAGCAATTATAATGTGCGCTCCTTTATTCAGCTTTTAAAATAAGATCTCCAGATGCGAGTTGAAGATGTCACACTAAGAGCAGCGTTTATTCGTGATTTATTAGCATTTATTAAACTGCATCAAGTGCGTAAACACTACAGCATGAAACATGATCAACAAATAAGCTTTAAAAGCCTAAAGAGAAACCGAGCCACACGAGACACGCAAAGAACTCCGAGAACACGCAAAAAAACAAACAGCTCGTAAATGTCGCAAATTAGTAAAAAAAAAAAAAAAACAGTGAATATAAAAATAATAATAAAAACACGGAAACCACCAGCGACTAAAAGAGCACTGTTTAAATCTAAAACCGAGAAATAAACAAACAAACAAACAAACATATATATATATATATATATATATATATATATATAACTATATATATATATATATATAATTATATTAACACGCTTTATTGGTATTTCTGCATACATAAATATAAATATTATTTAAAAAAATACCCACCTAATCACTATTTAAGGAGAACTTTATTTGGAAATTAATAAATTAATTAAAGTTCCGTGATGACGCAACTCGGAACAGAAGCCCAGCGCGAGCGCGCGACTCGGAACACAGCGCTGCGGCTTTTATGTGTGTTTTTTTTCTCCTAAGGGGAAAAAAAAAAAAAAAAACACGAGTTCCATCTCACGCGCTCCTCCTGTTCTGTCTGCGCTCGCGCTCAGGACCGGGAGACTTTAGAACGCCGAAGAGATTGTTGGGGGGCGGAGTCGGATGGATTCCTCCCCCCCCCCCCCCATACACACATTCCCCCCCTCCCCACCTCTCACAGTGCGTCCTGATTGGTCAGACGGATACGGCGGCGCCTCTGATTGGCAGGACGTTCAGGTCCGGCCCTCGTTTTCTGTCCGGGTTTTGAGGCTTCAGCTAAAAGGCCATTCATGAGGTACAGCATTCCTGCAGAACGGAGGAGACGGAGGAGGCACGCACGCACGCACACACGCACGCACACACACACGCGCGCGCGTGAACACACACTCGTGCAGAGATGACACACTGACACGCAGAGCTCCTCTGAGGCTTCTTCTTGATTTTGTTTCTGGAGCAGCAAACTTAACACACTGCATCTCTCCTGAAGGACGCTGACCCCTTCACACACCACAGGTGCAAAAACTTCTGCATTTTTATTTTTTCTTGCAAGTTTTTGACCTCTGCCACACACCACACACACCACACCGACACACACACACTCCATCCACTGTAGGTGCAACTTTTTCTTTTTTTTTTATTTTCATCCTCAATTTTTTTCCAGCCTGACACCCACTGGTTCTTTCTAGCTTTTTTCTTTCTTTCTTTCTTCTTCTTTTTTTATTTATTTTATTACTACTCCCAAAAATTTTTTGGCTTTGGGATCTGCCCGGTTAAAGCGTTGGATCCGTCGGCGTACTGCGATCCTCCTCCGGTGTTCGGCCCGGACCTCTGCCCCAACATGATCGCTGCTCAGGCGAAGCTGGTCTACCAGCTCAACAAATACTACAACGAGCGGTGCCAGGCACGCAAGGCGGCCATCGCCAAGACGATCCGCGAGGTGTGTAAGGTCGTTTCGGACGTCCTGAAGGAGGTGGAGGTACAGGAGCCGCGATTCATCAGCTCTCTGAGTGAGATCGACGCACGCTACGAGGGCCTCGAGGTGATCTCGCCTCATGAGTTCGAGGTCGTGCTCTACCTCAACCAGATGGGTGTCTTTAATTTTGTGGACGATGGCTCGTTGCCAGGCTGCGCCGTCCTGAAGCTCAGCGACGGCCGCAAGCGCAGCATGTCGCTCTGGGTCGAGTTCATAACCGCCTCGGGGTATCTGTCAGCGCGAAAGATCCGCTCGAGATTCCAAACTCTGGTGGCGCAGGCGGTGGACAAGTGCAGCTACCGCGACTCGGTCAAGATGGTGGCCGACACGAGCGAGGTGAAGCTGCGGATTCGAGAGCGTTACGTAGTGCAGATCACTCCGGCCTTCAAGTGCACCGGGATCTGGCCCCGCAGTGCCGCTCAGTGGCCTCCACCACACATCCCGTGGCCTGGACCGAACCGGGTCGCCGAGGTCAAAGCTGAAGGATTTAATCTGCTCTCGAAAGAATGCTACACGTTAGCGGGAAAGCAAAGCTCGGCCGAGAGCGACGCCTGGGTCCTGCAGTTTGCAGAGGCAGAGAACCGGCTGCTGATGTCCGGCTGCAGGAAGAAATGCCTCTCGATTTTAAAGACGCTCCGCGACAGGCACCTGGAGCTGCCGGGCCAGCCGCTCAACGGCTACCACATGAAGACGCTGCTGCTGTACGAGTGCGAGAAGCACCCGCGCGAGAGCGACTGGGACGAGGCGAGCCTCGGCGATCGCATCAACGGCGTCCTGCTGCAGCTCGTCTCCTGTCTGCAGTGCCGCCGGTGTCCTCACTACTTCCTCCCCAACCTTGATTTATTTCAGGGCAAAGCGACGTCAGCCCTCGAGGCGGCTGCCAAGCAGACCTGGAGACTCGCGAGGGAGATCCTGACCAACGCTAAGAGCCTGGACAAACTCTGAACTCTAAAAATAAATGAACTCAATTAAATCGAAACAAAAGACTTTGAGAACGGTGAAAAAAAAAAAGAGATCTGCAACCACGCCTGGACAAACTCAACCAACAAACAAGACCTGGAGACTCACAAGAGAAATTCTGAGCGGTGACAAAAGCCAGGACCGACTCGAATAAACAAAAAACATGCAGAGTCACCAAACTCGAACAATTTACAAAGACACAAACAGAAAAAAAGAGAGACTCATGAGCAACTCTAAGAGCCTGAACAAACTCTGGAAGGAAAAGAAAAGCAAGGTCTGGAGAAATCTGCACCAACCTGGAAAAAGTTTAAACTTTTAAAAAAAAAAAAAAAAAAAAAAAAAAAAGTAGAGATGAAGTGAAGTGTTCTACAGCAAGGAGAACGAGGAGAAACTAAAACGAGGAGACTTTCCTAAAGAAATCCTGGACGAAAAATACTCAGTAAATGAGAATTAAATCTAATAACGAGGCATGTTGAAGATCACCTCACGTTACAGCTCCAGAAAGACTTTTTTCCCACCAGGACATTTTACAGCAGCGAGAATAAATAATGAACCTACATTTCAATGTCATGTCATGATTTTACTCTTCGTCCTTCCAACCGACAGCTTGGACAAAACTGTAAAATAATAATGATAATAAAAATAAAAAAACAACAGTGAAGATTTGAAAAGAGAACCTCCACGGACATATGAACACTCCAGACTTTCCTTTTCACTGAAAGTGGACTTAATGGAGTCGAACGAAGGCAAACGTTTCGGCTGAGACGCTAACGGGACATTTTGAGAGGAGAAAAAAATAAACGTGAAGGTACATTTTAACGTCATAACGTCTGCTTAAATCTTTTCTTTTTTTTCACAAAGTGAAATTGTTTTTATTTAATTACCATGCACAATATCTTTAATTGCTTTAATGTTTCAAAAAAAGCTGTAGCGTGCCAAGTTTTCCATTTTATGTGTCTAAAAATTGAAATGTTAATAAAAATGATATTAAAACTTAGCAATTGTTGTTGTATGTTAGTAATAATAATAATAATAATAACAATACGTTGTTATGGTATTATCCATCAAATGCTTCGTCTGAAATTAGATTTCACATTTAATTATTCAATTATGGTGTAAACATGAATCATGTTGCATGTATTAAAGCTATTAATAAAACATTAACAACTAACTAACTAGTAATTAAAATCTATTTAATTAAAAAATAGCGACTGTAGTTTAATACATATACATGCGTCACAGTGATCTTTATACACTCACTTTAACGTACACTCCTGCAGTCCGGAAAATGCTTAATGTAGATTTTTATATGAAACAACTTTTGTGTTTTTACACTTACTAAAATATATATTTATATAAATAACTTTAAAAAAAATATATTTTTCATAAATAGCTACTTGAACAAATACGCTCTTGTGAAGCAGCTACTGTGCTTTAATCATAATAAATATATTTTAAAAATACACCAATCAAAGATATATAATATAAAACTTAAAACATTTAGAACGTCTGATCACGAGGAAAAAAAATGTACATTAATTCAACCGCACTCTCACTTCTCTCTCGCGGACAGAAGCGTTTTTAGACCAAAACTGAGGTCATTAATTCAGTATGCAATAAAATTGATTAAAAAGTCTGATTTGAAAACTACAAATAAACTAACTTGCTTTATTTTTTAAAATAATTTTAAATAATAATTACAGATCTCACTGGTGATGGAAAAAAGAATCCTGTTTGAAAAGAGATGAAGTAAAGCCGTGTGTGAGTT
Organism: Pangasius sanitwongsei; assembly: GCA_037576675.1. Classification (NCBI taxonomy): domain Eukaryota; kingdom Metazoa; phylum Chordata; class Actinopteri; order Siluriformes; family Pangasiidae; genus Pangasius; species Pangasius sanitwongsei. Next base: position 5,717,646 of record CM075030.1, on the reverse strand, counting down.
ATTACTGCAAGCTGTTCCTGTAATAAATATGTAATAATATGTAATAAGATATTATTATTATTATTATTATTATTATTATTATTCTTAGTGTGTGTGTGTGTACAATCTCGTACAATTTCATACACATAGCTCTATATCTAACGTTGACGGACTCATATCTAGTGCACTCCATCCACACTATCTAGTGCTAGTGAGCAGGAAGTACGCAACAACCTAGTGGCCCAAATCTCAGTATCCCACTGACAGAATGGTCGGAAAAGTGAATTCCAATTGATGATGTCATGATGGGCTTTACAAAATCAGACCAATCAGCAGCTCTGGCTAAACACACACACACACTCCACAGAATCCTCACACATATATTATAATTACACATTGCACATCTTCCTTTTTATTTGCATCCATCTCAGAAGCACTGAACTTTCTTCAGATATGTGTGTGTGTGTGTGTGTGTGTGTGTGTGTGTCTCACCTTGGGGTCAAAGCTCTTGAAGCTCGCCTCATCTTCATCCACCTCGAAGTAAAGCTCGTTAGCCGTGATGGACAGAGTTCCTTTCATGACCAGTGCGGGAGAGACCAGCTCAGCTACCGTGCTGAGAGACACCGTGCCTACACACACACACACACACACACACACACACACACACTAAAATCAGAAATAGTACATGTATAGGGATATATTTTTGTGTTGTGTATTTATGGCATTTCTGACAACATTCATCACAAACCTAACCCTAACTAATTTTTCTCAGAGCTCTGAGTGATGGTGTTTCTGTGTTCCTCAGTGTTGGTGTTTCTGTGTTCCTCAGTGATGGTGTTTCTGTGTTCCTCAGTGTTGGTGTTTCCTGGTGATGGTGTTTCTCTGTGTTGATGTCTCCTGGTGATGGTGTTTCTCTGTGTTGATGTCTCCTGGTGATGGTGTTTCTCTGTGTTGGTGTCTCCTGGTGTTGGTGTTTCTCTGTGTTGGTGTCTCCTGGTGTTGGTGTTTCCTGGTGATGGTGTTTCTCTGTGTTGGTGTTTCCTGGTGATGGTGTTTCTCTGTGTTGATGTCTCCTGGTGTTGGTGTTTCCTGGTGATGGTGTCTCCTGGTGATGGTGTCTCCTGGTGATGGTGTTTCTCTGTGTTGGTGTTTCCCTGTGTTGGTGTTTCCTGGTGATGGTGTTTCTCTGTGTTGGTGTTTCCTGGTGATGGTGTCTCCTGGTGTTGGTGTTTCTCTGTGTTGGTGTTTCCTGGTGTTGGTGTCTCCTGGTGTTGGTGTTTCTCTGTGTTGGTGTTTCCTGGTGTTGGTGTCTCCTGGTGTTGGTGTCTCCTGGCATTGATGTTTCTTGGTGTTAGTGTTTCTCAGTGTTGGTGTTTCTCAGTGTTGGTGTTTCTCAGTGTTGGTGTTTCTCAGTGTGCTGAGTTAGCGGTCAGTGCTAAGTGTAATTACATTTTCCCATATGGATGACTTCATATGAAACAGCTACATGTGAGCTAGCTAAAATAACCGTTTCAGGACATTTAGTAAACACATGATCAGTGTTTGTAGTTTAAATAACAACAACAAGAATACCAATAGTAACTTTTTTTTCAATTAATTAAAAGCAAAAAAGAGAACAAGAGAGAGAGATGGAAAGAGCCATAATCAGTGAGAGGCTACAGAGGGATACAGAGAGAGAGACAGGGAGAGAGAGAGAGAGAGCTGCACAGTACTGACAGATACACAGATATGTTAATGTACTCTGTCTTAGTGTGCAATTCTTGTGAAAGGTGTGTTTGCTGTTAGTCTGTGTTTGTGTGTGTCTAACACACACTCATTATAACTACACACTCATTATAATCCTAACACACACTCACTATAACTACACACTCATTATAATCCTAACACACACTCACTATAACTACACACTCATTATAATCCTAACACACACTCACTATAA